>KN470427.1:5930-29084 GCA_000787095.1 Periophthalmodon schlosseri | reverse complement strand
TCTCTCTCTCCTCCTCTCTTTCTCTGTTATTCTCTCTCTCTCCTCCTCTCGTTCTCTGTTATTCCCTCTCTCTCTCCTCTCTTTCTCTTTTTTAAAGGAACTGGCTCATTGACAAAGTGGCTGCATGCTTTGTTGTGTATAATTTGCATTGTCATGTTTAAGAAGGTGAAACAATGTAGGAAAAGGTATACAAAGGTTCTGGAGAAACAATTTATCTTTCCATTTGAACAATTAGATTACATGACAGATGCTGGCAAAAGTGGGAAGTATTCTAAAATGACAAAATAGCAGCATATCGTCCACGTGAATCAAACTGATCGAGTACGCCTTGTTATTACATGCAGCACTTTAGATACTTGTCCTTGGGATTATGATCCATGCTTCACACGCAGCTGCTTCACAAATTAATATATAATATACCTACCAATGCCTGATTTTGTCAGATCTCAGAAGCTAAGCAAGGCTGGGCCTGGTTAGTACTTGGATTGGAGACTGCTGGGAAAATCAAAGTGGGGCAGCAGTGGCTCCCATGCAAATTGTCCTGTTGTGTCCTTAGGCAAGACACTTCACTGACATTGTCTAGTATGAATGTGGTGTGTGTGTGTGGGTTAGTCTGCCCAGGGCAGCTGTGGCTAGAATAGAAGCTTACCATCACCGAGTGTGAATGAATAATGCACTGTAAAGTGCTTTGGGTGTTATGAAAGGTGCTATATAAATTCAATGCATTATAATTATCATGATTTTTTTTTAACTAAAACTAAACCAGAATAAACTAGGACCAAAGAGACGGTACATTATCAGACATGACTAAAACATGACTCCGTGTGTGTGTGTGTGTGTGTGTGCTTGTGCGTGTGCGTGCGTGTGTGTGTGTGTGTGTGTGTGTGTGTGTGTGTGTGGTCTCACCGTGTTTTTGTGGGGCCAGAGTCTGAAGGCTCTGTGGCAGGTCCATGCTGGTGTTTAGTCCTCTCCAAGTGCTCCATGTAACTGTGGATCATCTGAGACACACAAACACGCACATGTTGGGTTTCCATGCTTCTTGGGGATAGTGCATTGACTTGCATTCATTGCCTGAAGTCTGTGTAATCCTTCAGTCATCCAGGTATGATCCATAGCAAAAGAAAAATTCTATTCTCTCACCTGGACAAAGGTTTTTAGAATGAAGACGTTTCACTGCTCATCCAAGCCGCTTCTTCAGTTCTGGTCTGATTACTTTTGGACACTGCCTTATATTGATCTCTCATCCAAGCGGCTTACAGAACTGAAGCCGCTTGGATGAGCAGTGAAACGTCTTCATTCTAAAAACCTTTGTTCAGTTGACTGAATTGAATTTTTCTTCATTGCCTGAAGACTGATCATACATAACCTTAACCAATAGACACTACTGCCTAACCTTAATCTACTTAATCCATATCTGAACTCTAACTCATGTCATGGATCTAATAATAAAGGTAATACCTTTAAGGGGCAAGCAGATTGTTACTTGGTTTGATCTTTATTATTTATTTATTATTTATGCATGAGTGTAAGTGAGGCCAGGGATTACAAGGCAGACCTGGTCGGATACTACTGATTTCCATGACTAGAGAGCTGCAATCTTTTGTGATATGTACTTGTGTTGCATGTTCTTGCCATGTCTCCTTCACACAGCTGCCTCTGACACTCTGAATACAGCGCTTTTATTAGACTCATCTCCTCCAGCGTTATTCAAAAAGGCAGCTGTCTGAGGGAGCTTTCAGACATCTGCTTGTGATGAGTTCCTGAAATCTCTCAAATGCTAAATAAACACAACTAGTAATCACACTATTGATTCCAATAAATTCAAAATGAATTGAAAAAAATGCAGAAATAATAATAATAATAATAATAGAATAATCAGATAAGCCAATAATTAGTTTATTTTGTGTGCGTTTAAATGCACAAGAGAAACCTGATCATCAAAAACACTAGGGGACATGTGTGAATTAATCAATGGATTTTTAGAGTAACTGTTGTATTTGGAAGACAAAGTACAATGCATTTTAAAATAACTCTTTTCAATATATTGCACTATGTAACTTTTTTGGTGGAGGGTCCACCATCTGCTTGTTTCATGGAGATGTTATTCATTACCCTGTAATGTTCCACAGTATGGCATTAATGTCAATAAATCTCCATGGAGACAAGTAGGTGACTCTATCAGGCCAAATTACAGGTCAGATCAGTGGAGAGGTCACTGTTAGAATACAGCTTTTTCAAGGTATTTCTGAGCAATAAAAACAAGCAATTACATCTCCATGAGACAAGCTGGTGGTGAACCTTCCACCAGAAAAGTTACATAGTACACCTTTAAGGTTTTTTCTTATGTGAAGTGAACAATCAGACAGAAATCAGACAGAACTGTTTACAATAATCTAACAACTCCAGGAATCAGATAATGCTCTGATTTTTAGTGAGCATGTAAATATATCCAGTAATTTGGTACAGTGTATGCACTTAAAGATTACATGTGTTATATATTGCTTGTGTAGTAGCCATCTTACCTCTGTGTGCCTCTGGTGAAGAGCATTATACTCTTTCTTGAGCTCTGCCTCTCTCTCCTCAAATCTGCTGACTGCAAAGAGACAAAAAATAAATAAATAAACCACAAAAATCACATTGAAAATCAAACAAAAAAAACTGATGGAATCTTGTCTGAAACATACAACATAATTAATTCAATTTACCTTATTTTTCCTCCATCACCACTTACATTCTCTGTTTAATTAGGCTTAATAAAAAAAAAAAGAGTTGCAACTTTACTCTTGAACCACAAGAGGGCCTCCATGCGTCAAGAAAACTGTCAAGATTTAAACCAATTGTGAATCTCTTATTAAGCAGAATGATTTTTAAAAAGTGATATTATTTAAATTGGTCCATATATTACTTTTATTTAAACCCAGCACTTAAAAACATATAGTAGTTATCTTACCAACAGCTGTGCACAATGATGATGAAAACCAAACTTTTGTATAGTATTAAAAGATATGAAAGGGGAAGTGAGGGGGAGAGTATTAATGGGAGAAAATGCCTACATTAGGAGGAAGTGAAGCCCTGTACAGTAATAGTGGCAATAAGATTTTTTTTAGTTTTAACACAAAAATGTGAAGAAAAGTCCTGTTTTAGACCTTAATTAGGCTAGTTTTGATGCTGGTTTAGTCTTTTTTGTAAAAAAAAGTTTTGTAAAAATTCAGACAAGGTTCCATTTTGCATTTCAGTCATGTGTGTTTAAAATGTTATGATACAATTTTTCAATGGTGTTATTGCAATATTTTAGATACTTGTAGAACATTTGTTGGTAATGTGCTCTGACTGATCTGAAGGTTGAAGGTTTATGTAACGGTTTGCGTTGTTGTTAATGTAACTGCTTTTGTATGTGACACTTTTGGTTGCTATGCCGACAAGTTTATGTGAAGGTTCTATTCGGTAATTACTGGTCTGTTTTGGGAGACTGGCTCTAGTGAGTTGAGACTGCTGTTATTTTGTTCTTGTTTTGGCGTGGGTTACGGCCCTGATGTTCAGAAAATAAACAACCAGAAGAAATTCAGTTTTCTTACACCAGAACACTAAATTATTACATTCAAAGGATAAGGAACTTACTAGTAATGGGCCAATATGGAATTTTTGAGCCAAAACCAATATCTGATATTTGGCCTGCAGCAGTGGCGGATAACTGATATTTGCTGACATATGAGCACACACAGACTGGAGTATTGAATATCGGTATCGAATGATGATAATGGCTAATACCGATATCAACACAAATCAATGCCAATGCTGTAACCAATATTTCACCCATCCCGAGAAAGTACATGAAATTGCAATCAGCCACAATTTTTATCAATGAGCTTTTATAGATTCAAGACCAAGCACAAGTCCCAGTGAAGACCTGATCAGTTTGCAGACGACAAGGTATCTCCTTAAGAATGGTCTCACTGAATGATCTGGACACAGTGCTTGGGCCCTGTGCCGTGTGTTTATGTGGACAGGTCACACAGGGCCAGCAAAGCGGTCTTGCACACATCATGAAGCTGCCTTTGAAGCTCCTCTGGGCCTCCTGCTCACCTGCGCACACAGCTCTAACACTATGGACTGAGACGTCATGTAGGACCACGGCTAAACAAATTCTTGGTCGACTAAAGACATGTCCTGCCAATCGGTTAGTCGACTAAAAAGGGGGCGTGGCAAGAGCTCTCAAGAGTATTGCCTATCTATGTATCTGACCCACACTGTACTCACAAGACTATAGCTGCATGAGAGTTCATGCAAAAACAACTATTGCAGAAAGTACTAGGAAACAATGTATTTATATAAAGACGGATAAAGACAGATTAAACTTGTGAACCTTGAGTTTATATGTAAAACTTTAAAAAATGTTTAATTAAATATCAAAAATACCAAATGTTTGTCTAACTCTCACTCACCTCTCCTATCTGCTGTTGTCCCATATAAATCTTTAAAATCTAAATAAAATTATTAGTCCAGTAATACAAATGTTGGTCGAATAAGACACTATCAACCTATTAATCGACTAAACAACTAAAGAACTACAGCCCTAAAAAACATATTGCAAACTTTGATGTTAACGGTTTTGGTTCAGAGGCTTTAGTGCGTTTAAATTAATGCGGCTTACAGCACATTTAAATTTGTATTAGTCATCTAGGACAAACACAGGTTAAGACTATAATACAATCGTGACTGAAACTAGACTTTCTAAATATTTGAAGTCACAAAAGCCTTGTTGTTATAGCAATATGTTTTTCCCTCAATATATTTCACAGTCCTAACCTTTTACATGAGTGCAACAGAAAAGAAATCACTTATCTGTCCAATAATAGTTATGTAGAACACATAGGCTTAGTCTTTACCAACAGGCATTATAACAAACAGTCACAAGACCAGTCGCTGATGCCGACTGGGGAGAAGAGCATTGACACTCACACACAGTTCTTTTAAATGTTCTCAAAGTGTAAGATTTTGAATTTAAATTCCATAAACATGACCTGTGTCCCCAAATACAGATCAAATATCGCTCCTCCTGAACTACTGTAATGCAGACTTATTCTTACTTACAAAAACATTGGACATGATGGCCCTGCCAAGTTGTTCCTGTTGTTGAGTTGCCAGTTTCAACACTGAAATCCAGTTGGTTTAAATCTAAAAAGACTACCTGAACCCCAGCACCTGCAGCCAATCATGAATCAGTGCTAGTGCAGCCTCTGCACCTCAGTGAGTGAATTCTGGACCATTCTGAGCTTTCACAAGAGGCATGGCCATCTATTGAGAATGAGAAAAACTTGTATGTGTCCTCTATCTGCAGGTGAAGGCACTGGCAACCCAGGTTCAGTTGTGATTGTAGTACTTTTTTAAAAACTAGGAGAGCACAGACTATTTATGAGCTAAATAAATTTCAGTACAACTATTCTATGCAGTTTCCTCATCATAAACATGTGCATGTACTTGTGTATGTTTGAATAATTCTTTAGGCTCCAATTTCAGAGCTCAGAACACCCACTCCATTAATTACATCACAGGGTGGAAGTGAATCTTCATAGTCATTCTGATCATTTCAACTCTCAAATTGGCTTTATCACATACAACTCATTTGGAAGCTAGTATCTGTCGTTTTTGCCTCATTTTAATTGTTCCCCTGCTGGATGCACCAGCAGAGGGCAGAACCTTGTCTCCCTGGGTTTCTTGAGTGTGTGGACTGGAGGTTTCTTGTGACTGATAATGCCCTGATACCGGCCGGTGTCAGAGCAGTATCAGGGCGGATACCATGTGTGGACGGTGCACTCACTCTGGTCTGCATAGTTCTTGGTCTTGGTCTCCAGCTGTCGGGCTTGAGACTCCAGAGAGATGACCCTGATCTGTAGCTCCTTCTTCTCGCCCTCCTGAGAGTCCTCCATCACCATGTACCTCTGCAAGCACACACACAAGTAATACTAAGTTAAAGGTTTGGGGTACAGACATACAATTCATAGTTTGATGTTATAAAAATGTTGTTTTACTTTTCTTGTGCTTGTTATTGTTTGAAGTAGTAATCACCTTACTAAAATGTAATTCTAGGGTAATATATGTAGAGTAAAAGTTTGTACAATATGCTCACTTTGAGTTAAATTGTTGCCTAGATCGGAGAATTGAATACAGGAGAATAAAGATTACTGAAACATGCATGAATCCCTGTAAATTATGGCTAGGCAATATAGCCAAAAAAAATAAAATATAGAAGTCAGAGCAGGGACTGCTAATGTTTCAAACAGGGGAAGCTCTTTTCATTGTTAGCATATTCTATTATTTAACAAATTGAAAACTGCCTTCAGTTACATTTATGTAGCTATGTAATCTAATTTTAATAGTTGATGTTTAATTGTGTTGTTTAATCGCACCATAACCATGCTTTGCAAGTAAGAAATTTAGGAGTAAATTTGTGTCATTATTATTATTATTATTATTATTATAACAACAACAACAGCAATTTTTCAAAATCTAAAAAACAAATTAATCAAATAAATTCGAAAGTCTTGGCATATACGAAGTTTACAAGTTCATTTATCCAAGTATAAAAGACTAATACCATTCTATGGAACATTATGGGCAAAACAATAACATCTTCATGGAGATAAGAGGGTGGCAGAACATCCATCAGAAAAGTTACATAGTGCACCTTTAAATAGCATAAACTGAACCATGTAGACAAATCAAGTTGTGATAATTTTTCAGTTGAGGCCCACAGACAAAACACCATCTTATGACCTCCAGTAGAATGACTAGCGCCTCTCCATTGTACATGTTACATAAGCTGCCGACGCGACAGGTGCCCAGTGCAGGTCTGCTCCCTCAGCCACTATCCAACTAAACAACTCATAGAGCACTAAAGAGAAAGCTTGTTTACTTCAGTCCCTATAAAAAAATATAAACTCAAATGAGAAAATGTAGGTCAACTAGTCTCCAATAGTAAATTAGAATGACATTTGTGAGAGACAGTATGTTTCTTTGGAAGTCGGTCAAACTACAAGTCATCATTTAATGTGTAAATGAATTAGGGAGAGAGTAATGATGTATTTATTACACCATTAAAATGTGTGGGTGACAAACCATAACACAAATCATGTTCAAGTCATAGGCCCCATGTCTTATTTATCCTCATGTCCTCCAGTCTGATGCAGCACATGATGCATTACTGTGGGTGAATAACATCAGATATGATCATCATCAAAGTTGGACATTAGCAGTCATTATTTTTCACCTGAAATGTTCAACTCTTTAGTGAAAGAACAGCTACAAAAATATTACAAGCCTGAATAAAGGTAAGAAGGCTAAATTTTCAAAGGGGTTTAAGAATCAAAAAGAGCAGTGTCACATCATTGACATATGAAACATGTAAATAGTGTAAATTCTTCTTCGGTTTAGCTTCATCTGGGTCAGATTTAGCAAACATCTCATATTCATAGTCTTTTCATAATATAATGATTGAAAAATAATTCCGAGATTAACTGATGAGCATAATTATGGTTAGTTGTAGGCAGCCCTAGATTACCATTTCCAATTTGACCTTTTCATGAACAAATACATTTTTAGTGTCAAATGGCACTGATTAAAAGTCTATATTGTCCATGAACCTTAAAAACATTTATTCCTGCTAAATCTCCACTCTGAAAACCACGTGCTTTTACAGCCACAGGATTGACTGGCTGACCACAGCCCAAAGCTGATTATTGTAATATGCAACTGCTTTCATCACAATTGCATTAAAATTTGATACAAAAACATAAATACACATTTGTGTAATCACTGGTATATTGTATTTTTGAAAGCTATGGGCTGATTAATGGTTAATATATTTTTTATAAGACAAAGCAACTCATGATTTTGTAAATACCTAATGCTCACTGCTGAGGTGTGTGGCTGTATTGTATGTGTGATATTGTGTGAATGTGTTTGTGCCACAGAATGGACAGTGTGAATTGTTCTTATTGTTGGTTGGCATTATTGTGCTGTATAATTTATTTCTGTAAATCAGGGACAGCAGATAGAAACTAGCTATTTATCTATACCATATTTTCTGGACTACAAGTCGCTCTGGAGTAGAAGTCGCACCAGCCAAAAAATGCATAATAATGAAGAAAAAACATATACAAGTCGCACAGGGCTCACAGTCACATTTTTGGGAAAATTTATTTTACAAAATCCGAGACCAAGAATAGACATTTTATCTTTAAAGGCAAGTTATAATAATAATAAAATAGAGAACAACAGGCTGAATAGCAGTACAGCACGCTAACATAACACATTTATATTTATTCAGCTACATGAAGCATAGACAGCAAATTGAATATGTGTCTGGTATGTTAACGTAAGATATTAACAGTTAATCAGATAACTAAAGCATAAAAAACAAGCTAACAAGTTTACTCTCGATCTCACTCCAAATCACTAAATCCATTGAATTCTTCATCCTCAGCGTCGCTTCTGAACAACTCCGCCAACTCCGGAGGCAGATGAAGCACCGCGCCGCGTAATAGATACTGGTACATGAGCCTAGAGTGCCCTCGTGTGGTTTTCAGTGTGACAATAACAAAGATGTGAAATTATATATTTTAATAATTTCACATATAAGTTCCATCTGAGTATAAGTTGCACCCCCGGCCAAACTATGGAAAAAAGTTTGACTTATAGTCCGGAAAATACGGTAATTGGGTGCAGAACATCTGAGCTTAATGTCTCTGCACTTTGTCCTATCAAATAAAGGCTCACATAAATTAACTTTTTTTTCAACACAAATATTATTACAAGTAACACAACAAGGCCAAGAGTTCAAAAGTGGTTTAAAAAGTAAATGCAGTAATCAGAGCCATTTTAAGTCCCCCCACGGTCTCATCCGAGTCAGGCGTTTATTAAATCTTTTGAAGCCTGTAAACATGGGATCTTGTGATCCTGCCTGCAGGGTCCAAGCTGGGGGCCCTCATCTGCACAGGGATGAGAATCACCTGAGAGGCCCTGCGTCATAGAAACAAGCACAGGGGCCAAATACTGCCTTGGGGGCCACAGGTGACGCTACAGTCTAAATATAGCGACAATATTCTAACAATCCCATCATTCATTGCTTTTTGTGTATGCCTGAAGTCAGCTGTGGGACTGTTTTCAACACTCTTCCAGTGAACAAGAAGAGCAAGCAGAAAGCAGTTGACACGAAAATGTGCAATAAAAATAAAAAGACAGAGGAACTGTATATAGCCTGTGCTCTTAGTTTTAAAAAAGGAACTACAATCACAACTGAACCCGGGTTGCCAGTGCCTTAACCTGCAGATAGAGGACATTTTTTCTCATTCTCAGTATATGGACAGGCCATGCCTCATGTGAAAGCTCAGAACCTCCAGAATTCTCTCACTAAGCTGCAGAGGCTGCACTAGCACTGTTTAATAATTGGCTGCAGGTGCTGGGGTTTAGGTAGTGACCAATCAGATCATTTAAACCAACTGGATTTCAGCACTGAAACTGACAACCCAAATGAGAGACTCATATGAGGCTCATACTGCTTTCTGTGTATTATTAGTAGCCAAATTTATGTTGGAAAGGGGTAGGTTCCTAAGAGACTTACAGTGGGGTCTGAAAAGCTTATTGAGAATGTAAAGAATGTAGCTGCCTGTGGTGTTTATAACAAATCTGCTTTATAGTGTGTATGCTGCAATGGGGCTATAGGACTTTAAATTAAATTCCATAATTTACTAGGAATGTATAGAAATAAATTAAAGGAACTGTATGTTGATTTTAAATTCTATAAACATGACCTGTGTCCCAAGATACAAGGTAGATATTTTAAAATCAAATATAGCTTTCACTGATAACAAATGACATAACATTATGACAGCATGATGGCCAAATTGTTTGTTGTGTTTTGGTTCTCAAGACTATTATCCTATCAGAAAGCAGAATGAGCCTAACATAATTCTCATTTGGGTTGCCAGTTTCGATGCTGAAATCCAGTTGGTTTAAACCTAAAAATATCATTACCTAAACCCCAGCAACTGCAGTCAATCATGAATCAGTGCTAGAGGAGCCTCTGCAGCTCAGTGAGTGAATTCTGGATGTTCTGAGCTTTCACATGAGGCATGGCCTGTCCATATACTGAGAATAAAAAAAACTTGTATGTGTCCTCTATCTGCAGGACTTATAACAGGCAGCAATGATTAATAATCTAAAGTAAGATAAGGTTAAGGTACACTTTATTGTTCCTGTAGGGAGTGTGTCTTCTGTGACCCATCCTTCTCATCCTTGGGGCAACCTGTCAGGAGCAGTGGGACCCATCTCCAGATCTTGAGCTAGTTTTGGACAGAATTGCCTTACGTGGAGGATTTTGCCTATTGTGTATGTTTTGGGTTGAACGGATCGCTCACAATTACCAGGTCATGTTTATGGCAAAAACAGATTGAACAATGCACTAAAAAAAGAGTGGCTTATTTGGCAGAGGATTACACACTCTAGCTGAAAGGTTGGTGGTTCAATTTCAACAGTTGTTTGATAGTACAACACTGTGCCCTTCTATTACAATGCCATAGGAATAGTTTTGATCCACATGATTAATCACATCAGGACACTTTGTAACAGTTGCATTGCACACTTAAAGAGAGCACATGCACTGGACTGTGATCACATGGGTGAAGAAGTAGGGTGGGTGGGGGTACATATGACAGTGCTCCAGGACAGGCTGACTGCTCAGCTCTGCTCCTCATCGTCTCGGCCTGCGCTGTGTGGAGAATGGAGCCTTTGTCTGCAGTCGGACATGCGGAGCTAGTCAGATAACAGGCACTCACTGTAGGCTAGTCCATTCACCCAAGCTAATGCACTGCTGCTGCTGTGGGACAGTGGGCAGGGGAGGGGGATACTTCAGCAACAACTGGAACAACTTTGGCTGAGAGACAGTGGGATGAAATGGTTAACTGTAGCTGAAGTGGTCAACACAAAATGAATAGATTTATTATATCATATTTTCCCATTAAATTATTTTTAACAAATCTAATCTAGTTTAAACCACAAAGTTTGTATGGCAACTGGCACCATTCTACTAGTATGTGACCAACTTTTATTCAGAAAGTTTCATAAAGCTGAAGTTTGCATTTACTTTATTTGGGGAGAATAGATCGAACTGAAATGTCTTCTTATTGCTTCTGCACTTTTGAGTTCTTATGATTATAATGTGACCTTGATTAATCACAATTATGGATTAACCAAATAATCTTGACATCCCTACTGGTCACCTGTGTCACCCTCGCAACCAATCACAGCCTGCTATCTTTGCCTCTCAACAACCTCCTATGGCATTCATATAACTGCACTCCCTCTCCCTTCCTTCTTGCCTCCTGTTGTTTCAGCAAGGTGTCATAACATTCCTCCTCTGCCTTATATCCACTAGGCATGGGACGATATTGAAATTTTGTGCGACAATTATCATGGCCAAAATAACTGTGCTCACGATAATGATTAAAGTTGTTATGGATACGAATAATTATAACTTTAACAGAGAATATTATGGATAAGAAGGGCCGTCAATTGAAATTTGGGGGCCCAGGGCAATAAGCCTCACATAGCCCCCCTGTAATATAAATTAATAGGAAGAGGGTCCACTTTTGGGCGCCTAAGACTCTGGGGCCCCGGACAATAGACCCCTTTGACCCCCCAGTTGACTCCCCTGTGGATACGTCGTTTTTTTCTGCACATTCTGGTAATATAATAGCCATTATCTTTGTTGACGATTATCACGATAATATAAAATGTCCCACAAATGATTGTTATCAACCCTTTTTATCACAATAACCAATATTACTGTTTATTGTCCCATCCCTAATATCCACTAGACTAGCAGTAGAATCAAGGACCTGAGGCTGTCCCTCTCCTCTTCAGCTTCACCAATAACGTGACAGTTCTGTGGACATAGTTATTAATTAGTATTAACAATTTCAGTTTCACACTCTCAGCAAACATTTAAAGAGGAGGTATTATGCAAAATTGTTTTTTGAGTTTTCTACCATGTTATAACGTTGTTCCTTCATCAAAAACATGGCTGAAGAGGTTTTAGACGTCATCCATGCATGTTCAAGAAATCTAGCAACCTCTCTTGGGCCCTATTTGAACCCTCCTTACAGTTAGCTGTAAGATTCTGTGCAATGCTCACAAGCCTACATTACCCATGCTCCCCACAACAATTCCCCATAAATATACAAAAGCATGATACAAAACTGTACACAACAACTTGACAACCCTGATGAGATGTGCAGTAGTTTCATTAGCGGGATGCATGCTGATTGTGTTGTGTTTGAGCTCTGAAGGGGGAGAGACGTAGCACAGAGCACTAGGACCAATACGGCCCACAGGTACTATCCCATCATATAACTAATAATAATATAACATAGAAAATCTGTCATATGCACTTTATTAAAAGCCAAATTGACTGCTAGGGTCAATCTGACAGTAACAGATAGACTCTCTGAAGGCGCTCAAATGATAATTAGGGACACTATGGTATTTACACTAGACAGTTCCTATTGACCAAAGCCCCCCACAGCATGGAGCGCTGTGACTGGTCAGCAGACAGAGCCGGAGCTGGAGGAAGTGCAGTAGTTGAGAGCATTTCCTGCCTTGCCCCTTCCTCCTGCTGCTCGGACAGAGGACCCTGGGGCTGGGCTCTGTGGACTCACTGGACAGGCCTGGGACACAGCTCAATGGCTCTGCTTGCTTACACAATCATCCATTACTATCGGGTATTATCGATTTTTGATGACCCTACCAAAAACTAAAAACTGAATAATAATATAGACAAAGCATCCAGAAATGTATGTAATCCTCCTGCGTTATGGTGTATTATTTGAACTGTAATAATGCTCAGTCCTGACTTCTGCTGCGGAGTTATGCTTTCCAAGAGCTTCTTGTTATGTGATCTTGAGTGGAACTCCACGTTCTTCTAAGGACAGGAATCATGTGATGTCACAATGTACACTGGACCTACTCTTCCACAAACTATTGAAAATGGTGTCGTTAGATACATTCTCTAGAGCTCTGGTTCCCAAAGTCACGGTCTGGTGCAATCTACATATGCAGCTGTGTAGCCACAGCTGCATACGTAGATTGCACTACAAAGTATGGAGTGACTGAATAATGAATATAGTGTAGTGCTTTGACAAGCTACGGCAAATGCATTGAAGTGTAAGACATTAATACTATATATTAAAACAACAAACAAAAACAAAATAGTGGTATAGTGGTTAGCATTCTCTCCTCACAGCACTACTTGGAATTAAATTTACCTGGCCAGCCAAAACTGATTTGACAAAACATTACAAAGACAAGTGGATCTGAAACCATATCCTGTCACCCTGAGTTCAGATGGGTGTGATTTTAACCAACCATTAACCAATCAGAGATGCATGGTCTGTTCATCTCAAAACAAACATGGCAGCTTACATGTATTTATCTCAGGTAAAATAAGTGATATATTTTTTTTATGAATCACACGAGAAATTTCAAGGAGATGTCTTCCGCATTTGATAGACACGTGCGGCTGTGGTTGGACCATCCCGAGTTAGGATGGAGTTTTGTCACACTCTATGGTCTGATTTCAGAGACTGGCAGGTCAGGAAAGGGTTAAATTAGGGTTTTACGTAGGTTCCTAGTTTCTTCTTTACTCCATTTTCCTTGTCCATTTACACTGCGGGAGATAAAACTGTGCTCAGACTACACGTGTTTGTATAGTATTGGAGAAGCGTGTATTCTTGGCTGTCCTGGCAACCATTTTTTAATATTTCCCCCATCATTCAAGATTTCAACACATCCCCCGCATGAGCCACAAACACTGGTCTGACCCTGCCCAACCCACACCCAGCCTTCTCTTCTGAACTTTAAATAGGTCGTCCAGTCATAGGAAAGCCCAGTGACATCAGCCCCTGTCAGACGTGTGCAGTGGACCTACCCTCTGTCCTCTCTCTCCTCTCCTCTCTATCTGTCACTCACTCCTGCTGCCTGGTCACTTCACACACACGAGTCCATGGGGCATTTCACGTTCTGACCTGAACACTCACACGTACAGGGAACAACACAACACAAGGGCACCATCCGTCACACGGCGTTAGCAACAGGCTGCTACATGTCATCCATTATTAAAGACATCAACGCCTGCCTATAACATGCTGTGCTAGTCGTCCGCCGTTTGACTTGTGAACCAGGAACATGTTTTCTTACACAATGAATGTGTCCCAAATGTGGATTAAAGACGAGAGAAGTTTGTCATCTCATAGCGTTTCAGTACGTATTAACTAATAATGTAGTTAGGAAGTACTGTGAGAAGAAACATCACAATTTAATGATTATTTGCAATTATTGACACCATGACCAAACAACAGTGAAACGCTTACATTTTCTTTAATTTCAAAGTAAAGCTGAGGTGGCATAAACAGCGAGATAAAAAAGCACGTTTATCTCACTGTTTATATAGTATAGATTGAATGAAAATAAAAATAATAAATTTTCCTTCTAAAATCATTATGGTTACATTTTTTTAGCACTTATGATTATATTGTGGGCTGTATGATTTTCAATTTAACCTAATAATCCTTAAATGTAGTACTAGTGATAGCCATAATGCAGGCATATGCCATTATTGGGAACTGTATTGACAAACTGATAAGTGGTAATAAAGATAACATTACTATTTATGTGGTTTATGTAAAATGAAAGTGAAAGTGCAGAATAAAAGTGTAGATGACTCTGACAAAACCATCGTCCAAATAAGTCCTGATAGGGGCATGGATAAGGTGTGTTGTGGTGTTCAAGTTAGAGTTGCCAGATTTCATTTTTCATTCAAAGAAGACTAAAACTTAACTTGACATGGTTAATTTGGTAGAAAAAGAGAAGTTTGTATGCAGTGGGTGACATACACACTGTACAGTAGCCTATGGTGAACAGTGACACATGTAACTGTCAATAGAGTTAATACATAAAACTCTATTAGCACATAGCAAACACATGACCAGACGAGTGAGAGTCACTGAAGCCACAGGCACATAAACAAACTCCAGTACATTTGCATAATTCTAATTCTTTGAAAGGGTTCACAGAGGGAGCACAGACTAAAACTCTCAGTGTCACCATGATTTCATTAGGACCAGATAACTATAGCAGCATGGATGACTGTATTAAAACACACACTCATAAAAGTTTATGTTCAATATTTGTACTGTACGATATGAGAAAAAATATGTGATATTAGATAATTATGTTTTCTATTAAGATAACAATATTATTGCGATATTTTCGGCTCAGTTAAATTAAAACAAAAAACGCATGTGCCTTCGTCACTAGCCAAATTGGGTCAAAATAAAACTTAAAGACAAAACTAAGGAAAATCATGAATACAGTCTGCCTGTTTGCCCATTTTACTTTTCAAAAACAGGATACTTCCGTAAAATGGAGAAATTAAAGTTGCTGCGGTATCGATTATTGTGTCGGCCAATGCAGCGATATTGATACTTTTGCGGTATATTGTACAGCCCTATAATATATTTATTAATATTTGCCACCAAACAACAGTGTGGGGTATACGTTTCTTAAGTGTTTGGCCAAGCACATAGTTATAGTCTGAATCACAGCAGATCACACCAAGTGAAAACTGTGTGAATAGGGTGTAAGTGTACTCAGACTAAGTAAACCAAACCAAACTAAACCAGTGTTCTGTTACACTTTAGTGTACTTGTAGGCCTGTCCCTATGGTAACTATACACTATACTGTATTGGCTTATCCTTCAATACATTATAGATGGTACAATATATTTTGGGTCTCAATATTTATCGTATACATTTTCTTTGCACTATTTGGGGGATTTTTTTCTTGATTTATTAGAGTACAACTAGATTTGAGCTGTAGAGGTTTGAATAAATAACTTCTATGACTCATTATAGCAGAACAATTTTGTTAGGCCCCAGGCTTCCTACTGATATGCCCCAAATGACCAAAAGTTACATTTTGTAAATGTTTTGAAAAATTCTCCTATAATAATTTACTTATATAACAAACATTTTTGTGTTACAGATAACATTAACATGTGTGATACAGACAACATTAACATAAATGTTCCAAGCTTTACTTAATGTGTTGTGGCTCAGTCAAATCTACATCAAATGCAACATTTTGAATGATTCACTTCATTGTCCTGTAGTTTGTGGCCCTTCGCTCTGTATATGTTTCTATATGCAGCCTTCAGTGAAAAAAGTTTGGACATCCCTGAATTATAGACACAAACACATTTCTAAACCGTTTCATTCAGCTGCTTTTTATTGCAGCTCATGTTTTTAACAATATAGACTCATGTACATACACATAAACATGTAGATATAGAAAAATGTGTATTGTGATTATCCTGCTTTAGAGTTATTGTGTCATGAAGTAGTTTCAATATTATCGATTGCCGAGATATTTTCTGTAGCAAATAATATATCGTCCTTCTAAGTTTGTTATCGTGACAGGCTACCCCAAGTAGCAGTGGTGTCTCGGCCGATCATGGCTTTAATGCAGGACTGCTGGCTGTCGATCCTATTGTGAGATACTGTGCCAGTATCGAACTATATACAATAAAACGTATGGCTGCGATCAGCTTGTCAGACCACTACTGGGACTGAAGTGTGAACACAGTGTGCTTCCCCACAATCATCACAAAGAATGTGACACAAACTTATTTGCGTGTGCGGGTCGACACAGCACACATGAAGTTTTCTAGCTGGGTATCTACTTATCATAATGGTTTGTGTATATTGGGATTCACTAAATCGCACGGTAAATTTACGCTCCCTGGGTCACAGTAGTTATTACAGAATGCCGAATATAAGACACGATTTTCAATTATATTATACTGTATTTTCGTTAGTTCAGTTTAATCGATGCATCGGAAATAAGACTTTTTTTCAACTACATTCTGTATTTGCACATGGGGTTTGGTAACGCGTATGGTAAATCTGCGCCGCGGAGCATACGGCAAAGTTGTGTAAAGTTTGGCCGGACTTGGACTCACTTCCTCGGCGTGCTTCCTCAGCGCCTTCTCCCTCTCGTACTGCGTGACCAGCTGCTCGTTGTCCTCCTTCAAAAGCTCCAGCTCCACTTCCCGCTCCTGGCTCACTCCGCACGCCGTCTCCAAGCTCTCCAGCACGGCCACCACTAACGGCATCAGCTCCTTCACCACGTCCTCGTCGTACTTCTCGATGAGCCGCTCGAACTCCCGGTAGATGGAGCTGGCCAGGCCGGAGACCCGCTCGGACATGACGGCGGAGTTGCCCGAATCGTCGTGGTACAGAACTACTTCGTCCAGCTCCATGTTTTTGCACTTATTTTTCCCCACGGCTAACGGCAAAGTGCTAAGCCGAGAGCGAGTCCCTCCAGCTGGCTACCACTAGCAGTCCGCCCGGTACTTTCCAGCGCGTTAAAACTTTTCTAAAACATTATTATTCCCGTGCGGATGAATGTTGCTAGTACTTCCAAACAGTGTCCGCTTGTTCCGGGGACTTGTGGAGCTCGCTAGCCCGGGAGGGAGCTAGCACGGCGGGGTGAAGTCTTAACTTGGCTCCGCTGATTAGTTTCCCTGCGTCCAACAGATGAGCTCCTGCCGCCGCATTCAGGGAGCCTCGGAACTATGGCGACGGAACAGGAGCGGGCTAAACAGCAAGAGTCAGAAATCATGTGTTGGGAGGAGATTCTGAGCGAGTCACACAAGTTTAAAAATAGTTTTCTTCACAAATAAGTCATATGCAGTACAACTATGTTATAAAGCCACCATTATGTATTTGGCAATGGTTTAAACTAATAATACTGAAAACAAATTGCTTGTAAACAATAAGTAGAGTTGATAATTCCCACTTTCAAAACCCTGCCATTAAAGTTCACATTTTTAACAAAGGCCTAACTACATTATAATATTTTGAGTTCAGTGTAGAGCTGTATTTTTTAGTTACTACAATGGTTACTACTATCACCCAGTACCTACCATATGGTTACTACAAGCTTTCATTAATACAAGCCTTGTATTTACAAGCGTGCACGTGAAGACGCCCTGTGTTTTGACTGTTGGTTTAACTGACTTCACGTGGTAGGGAGCACTCAGGGATGGGCAGAGGGAGAACCACTGAACCGGCCAGCCTGAAGTTAGAGTCATCTTATACTTATCAAAGAAATATTTTGAGATGTAATAGGTGTAAAACATAAGCCTACTGAGACTGTAGTGGCAGACAGGAGCAAGACAAAGTAGGGTTCCAAACCAGGGGTAGATGAATATTAGCTGAATATAATTTTTATTACTTCAATAAACCTTCTTGTAGTAACAGTTAGCGTACTTTAACATTTTATTGAACTATTAAAAAGTAGTTTATAGAGTGACAAAACAATATAATATTATTAGCAACTTATTTCAGGTAGTTTCACGAAGTTTTTAGTATTTTTTTAGAAGTATATATATTTTTTTGTTTTAAGTGTAATTGTGTAATTGTGGTTTGAGCAACAGACTGGGGGGGTAGTAGACAGAGTTAAAATTGTGGACCACTGTTCTCACTGTACTGGAAGCTACTTGGTGTAACTTTTCAGGTTTGTCTAATGGGGAAGTTATTGCTTTGCCTGGAATGCTCGGGTATAGGTGTTTTTATTGCTCAGAAATACACTGCAAAACATGTACAACAAAGCATGTACTGTATTCTAACTGAGTTGAATCGCCTCTCCAGAAATCTAGCCTGTAACTTTGCCTGGTAATGTCCCCTGATTCTCTCCTTGGAAATAGGCAAGTTTAATGACATACTGTGAAATATTCCAAGCAAAGCAATAACATCTTCACAGAGATAGACCCTCTAACCGAAAAGTTACATAGTGCATTTTTAAACATACATTAAACTTGGATCATATATTATATATACTATGAAAACCAATAGTCGAAACTTGTAGGTATTTGATTACAATTTATTTTGCATCAAGGAGCCCAACGCAGTCACATCATGTTTTATCTGAAATATGAATGCAAGCTGATGATACTTCCTGAAAAAAACAAATCATGTAAACAATAGCAGGTCTGGGTACAATTATCGCCTTTTCATGCACAAATCAAATAGCATGTACTAGCGACCGCCCCATTGTTTTCAGTAAAGCATAGGCACTGTTCACCTTGATGTGTTATGACGATACACCATAAACATACACAGGTACTAATAACACAGGGAAGATGGATGCTACTCCTCAAGTTCGGAAAGAATTCAGTCATATCAAGGGAATTGAACCATCAAACAGCAGTCACACAAACACAAAAACACTCACTATACAAATATTGCACACAACGCACATTCTTTTAGCATGGCATCAAGCCGCTCAAAGACAAAATAATTAAATAAAAGGAAATTAAAGCATTGTATTAAAAGTGCTTGGTAACAAATTGTACTCCAACCTAACATGCCAGCGCAGGGCTATTCCATAAAACCATTCCATTTGCGTAAATAAAAGCACTGCAGTTCTAGTTAACCCATAGTTGGGCTTGTTCACATTTATATCTTGTATAGTTATCATTTGTCCAATTTGAAGAGACCGTAATATTTTCTGCAGTACTTGTGAGTGAGAATCTCTGATGTAATTTGGTATGTTGTCATTTTATTTTAACTATTTTATGTATGAAATATGTAGGGTTGACATTTTTTTTTTACCTAGATAGTAGGCCTGTAGGTTGTTTAGCTGATTAAAATTTGTATTACATTTTATTTAGATAGATTTAGATTTAGAGACAACAGCAGAATGGAGGAGTGAGTGAGTGAGTGAGTGGGTGATTTAGCTGAAGATATGGCATTTGTGGTATTTACATGTAAAAACGCAGATTAAACTCATGATTCATAAATGTATTCTGTCTTTATATAAATACATTGTTTCAACATAAATAGTCGTTTTTGTATAAACTCCCATGCAGGTATAGTCTTGTCAGTGCAGTTTGTGTCAGATACATAGATATGTAATAATTTTGAGAGCTTTTGCCACGCCCCCTTTTTAGTTGACTAATTGATCGGCAGGACATGTCTTTAGTTGACCAAGAATTTTTTTAGTTGACTACAGCATTATTAAATAGTACTAATCAATAATGAACTTGAACAGATAATGAAAAAAGCCAAATTAGACTTTTTATGAAGAGTTCCAGAATAATCTTTGTCTATATAAGAATTTCTATAAGACCACATGGTAATAAAGAATCTACTATTAGTGTGTGTATTATTTGATTTTCTAAAAAGCAGTAGTATTAAAGTAGAGTTTAAATTATAGTATTATTTACAACAGAAATCAGTGGTAGCAAATTTCGAACTGCAACTATCACATATTCTGGTATATCCACTGTTAGACTACCCATGAAGTTGGACAGTTAAAGAGGCTGTAGCCAATTTTTTTCCATGTATTTGAGCCAAATTTGCCTTGCCCCAGTATAGATATATTGAATAAGCACCTTGTCAAAATGAGGCTGCTGCGTGCTGTCTGCAGCTAATTAGAAAATGTTCGAGAACCACAAAATGCGATGTTAGAATGCTAGTTGTTTTTAGCATTACCATGACAGCAAAACTCCACTTTGGTCTCTGAAAGTTGGGAGAGCTTTTACTTATAAACTCATCTCGGTGAATAATTACAATTCTAGGAAATCGTTAGGAAAGTGAGGAATAACAAATTATTTAAAATGAACTAGTTTGTTTTTCATGTTCTTAAGACTGTAAAAATATTGGATTAGCTTTATGGAATAGCCGTCTGGTAAATTTCAATCCCTTCTTACAATCAAAAGAATAATAGCCCATAATAAAACTATAGAAATACCAGAGCACGTCCCATGGCTTACACGTATGCAGCAGACATTAAGGTCCTATAGAGAATATAGAACCTAAACTGACTTTTTGGCCATGACATAATGTTTCCTCACCAAAACATACCTGGACTTGTATTTTCTTGCACACATTCACACACTGAAATTAGTTTTAAAAGTCTGAATAATGAGGACTATGGGAGCTTTCAGATGGGGTTGTGCTGGTTGTATGCTGAGGCGGAAGGACACAGCGCAAATGGTCGCTCCGTGGTGAGGCTCTGGAGCGCCCGCAGCACTACGTCGGGCATGTGGTCGGTGAGCATCCGCGGGCTGATCAGGACACTGCGGAATGCCATCTCATTGGACCAGTCGGCACGGTAACGCACCCGGGCAAAACATGACCTGAGACCAAACATACAAATAAATATACCTTTAATATTACGGAATTTGATGATGGGATAATGCCTTTGTGGTGGAGGAACACTAAAAACATTTTGAAAAAAATATAAAGATAAGCAATTTTTTTTTTTTACAGAGAAGATGTTGGACTTTTGTGCCAATTTTTGTTTAATATTAGTAATTACAAGGGTACGGTGATTAAAAGGACATAGTGTAATCCCTCATTCGGTACTGGTTTGAGGCACTAGGATTTATCCTCTTAAGGAAGGAGTGTTAGTTTCACTGTAAAACACCTCCCTTTGGGGCTGGACTTAATTAACTCAGAATAGAATAAATTCCTAGTGCTTCAAGCCAGTACCATCAAATTGAAAATGGCTTCTGGATGGGAGCCGGAATGTCTTGATTGCAAAAACAGTGTCCAGGTGACCAACGCTGAGACATTCTCTACATAATTACAAGGATGTTAACAATAAAGTAGACCAAAGCATGCATTATTATACTTTGTAAATTCTACCATTAAATTCTTAGCTAAAATTATTTCCTTTCCAGTTTTCACATAGCAGAAATGTTTCAAACTAGAGCGTGCTAAAAGCAGTGTTTAAACAATGCACATCATGTGGTGGTCCCAGGAGACTCTGCATGTGACTTCTTGTGTTTGAGGCTACAGCACATCATCTGCCCCAGTCTACTGTTGTACAACGCCTGGATCTCAAAGTCATTTGTCATTTTTTTATTCACATAGTGCTCTTTCTCCTCAAGCAGACATTTAAAAATGAAGTAGTCAAGGCAGACTAAAATGTGTCTGATCATGAATAATAAAATGTTAAGACGTGACCTAAATATTAAGTGGAAGTGAAATATTTATATCAAAAGTATTAATTACATTTAAACAGCCTGGAAAAGGACACAGCACATGTCCATCTCATTCCCAGATCAGATGGATGGACCCAGAAGACAGATGGGTCTAGTAGCCTGGTGAGCCAGCCTCTCCTACTTTCAGATTAGAGTTTTACTTTATTTAACCAAGATAATTCCACTGAAATTTGGAATTACATTTTCAGAGGAGTCCTGGCCCCAGAGTGGTGTTAGAGGAAACTGGAGCACCCAGAGGACATCTATGCAGGCACAGGGAGAACATGCAAACTCCACACAGACCGGGAGTTGAAACCAGGACCTTCCTGCTGTGAGGCGAGAGCGGTAATCACTGAGTCACTGTGCTACAGAAGTGTAAATTCTCCAAGTTTTGTAATAATCCAATTATTGCCACTACAGTGGAAGACCTTTCCTCTAGAATGTCCTCGTATTATTCAGAACTAGTCTTGTCACGATACTAAAATTTCAAACTTGATTTCAATACTAAGGAATAGACTAACTACTCAATACCGATTCCAACATCAAAACACTCTTTATTTAGACAATAGAATGTGATTTTCAACATTATATCATAGTACTTTCTTATATCTTACCATGTGGCCCTTTATATCTGTAATCCCCCAGTCGTCCAGGTGCCATAGTGGTCCATACTGGGCTATACTTGTTCTGATACATTCGGACAGAAATGAACCTTTCCTGAATAGCTTTAGAATGATCTTGAGCTGTGACTTTTTTAGTACTGATACTTTCTCAAATGAGTATCTAGTTTCGATATTAGTTTTAGCAAGACTAATATCTGATTTTCGATACTTTTGACAACCCTATTCAGAACCAAATCTACAACTTCTCTCACCTCAGATTAACAGTGTTTGGAGCTTTGCCTGTTTATTCGGCATATGGATTGGAAGCTACTAACAAAACACCTACGTCACATTTTACACACATTTTTCTAGGTGCCAGTACTGGACAAGGGAGGGTGACGTATAGCTTTATATCTAACCTCCGCGCGGGTCCGTCTTCGGTGATG
>KN470426.1:13748-32248 GCA_000787095.1 Periophthalmodon schlosseri | reverse complement strand
AGAGTGATTTGTAGCCGCAGTTCCTTATGTCTCTTCCCATGCCCATTTCACACTGCTTACTGTCCATTTTGAAAAACATTGTTAGCTATTCTCTATACTATTCATCTCCAGGATTTGGGGAGCAGCTGGAGCAATCGGTCATCCAGTTGTGAGGATTCTCCTTCCCCAGGTCGACGCAGACTTCGGCGCATGGATGCAATAATTCCAATGTCTATGAGCTCTCCCATTTCTGAGGTATGTGAGTAGAAATCCAGCCTGGGTAAAATATGGGACCAACCACTGTGGGGTCATTGAAATTGCGTGTATGATTTTTTAGGGGACATGTTTAGTGACTGTGTTTATAATTATGTTTAAAGGGTGAAGATCTGGCAGCGTCCAGTGTTCGCTCTCGATATGCAGAGCCCCCCTGTTCAGAGTCTCTTCGGCGAAGGGAGGAGGACAGGTTAGTCTTCACATTTAAACATCATTTGCCTAGTCAGACGCAAATATTTAGTGTCTTACTTGTATTTAAAGATAACAAAATATTCGGCAAACTGGCCTGTTATCTGAAACCATCACAAAATACGCCAATGTCTGTGTTTACATGCGCACCAAAAATATGATTATTATCTGATTATTGGAATGTGGAAAAATGTTAAAAATTGCAAGAGTTTTGACAACTATTGTGTTTAAATCTGCAATGACTTTTGTTTTTTGATCCCCATAGTCTGGAAAATGCTGAAACTGATTCTCTCTTGGATGACTTTGTTTTCCTGCCTTCCAGTAAGTTTATAATAAAGAGACAGTAGACTTTTTAAAAGAATACAGTTACCAAACCAGATATTTTTAGATGTGTTTCAAATATTTTAGATATGAAAGCATGTGTTTTCTTTCCTTACTTTATGTGTGTAGTTTGTGTTTGTATTATCACTTCAACATGGGCATCTGAGTGAAGGGTGTAGTACTGTATTTCTCTCTCTCTTCCTCACCATTTTTAGCTTCTGAAAATACTTGACACATGGCCAAAGTTTTAAAGTCAGACATTAATTTGTAAATTCCCAAGGCGTTGCTAAATGATTAAACTAGTTATCTCTTGTTTAGCTAACACCGAGGGCAAGCAGACGTGTAAGAGTTCCTCTCAGGATGGCACCAGCGATGACGGGTATGCCCTCTATTCAGCACAGCTAAAATGACTGTGCTGTAAACATGTAATCCAATACAATTATTATTATTATCCTCTAATGTTACTGCTGCTACCATCCTGCTAGGCTTGTGTGAGCCTGGTGTATTAGACAAGATGGAGCCACTTTGACTACCTTAATGCCAGTACATACACTGTGTGATATTAGAAGTTCTAAGACCACATGGTGATATTAAAGAAAAGTATCATTTTGAGTTGAAAATAAATTATTTGTATATTGAAAATGTGTTTTAATATCATTATGGTACTGGTTTTGAAAATTAAGCCTTCTCTTTAGTCTCGGCATTGACATTTTTACCATAACATTTTTTAGACTATAAAATGTATTGTTTGTTTGGTTCTGTTGTTTTCTGTTACCTTTGTTTCTTTTTTGTTTCAAACAAAGGAACAAATGTGACAAACAAAGGAACAAAGGTGACAAACAAAGGAACAAATGTGACAAACAAAGGAACAAAGGTGACATAAAACAACAGAACCAGCCAGGGACATTAAGGTTGATCAGAGGCTCGTTAAGGCTGAAACTGGAAACATTAGCTGTTTACAGTTGCAGTGTAGTGAGCTTCAGATAGATATAAGGCAGTGTCTACCAGTAATCTGACCAGAGCTGAAAAAGCGGCTTGGATGAGCAGTGAAACGTCTTCACTCCTACAACTTCTTGTCCTGTTGACAGATTCAACTTTGGCTTTTACCAGGGATTGAAACATCAAGTCGTATTGACTATAACCATTGCATGTGGACATCATAATAGTTTTAATTAAATAAAGTAATGCACTGAACGAAACATTTTTTATTCCCAGTCCCTCTCAGACTTCGGCCCCTACCTTCCTCTTGCGCTCTCGTCCCAAAGCCATCCGCATCAGCGGCCGTGTGCTGACCATCTCGTTCCAGGGAGAGACTCTGCTGCAGCAGCTGTCTGTGTTGGGTGGGAACAAGACCGGAGTGTTTGTGCACCAGGTGACCGAGGGCAGTGCCGCTCACATGGTCGGGATCAGCCCTGGAGCTCAGATAGTAGAGGTAGGACTGTATAAACTTGGGAATTGGCTGGATTTCTTAACTGGAAATATTTCAAAATGAATGTGGGGGGCTGGTGAGAATCATGTTAGAATTTGCTGTTTAACTGTCCAATTACATATTTTTCGTTCTGATTTATAGTTAATTTCTATACTTTATCTGTCCACATGAAACAAAATCTGGCACAAAATTCAGCTTGATTTAAAGATGTGCTTCTCTGATGGGGGGTCAGCCACATGCATGTGTTTTGCCTGGCATGTTCCACAGTGTAGAAATTAAACATGTCTATTAAACATTCTAGGCAAAGCAATAACATCTCCATGGAGACAAGGAGGTGGCTGCTCCTCGTCAAGGGACAGAAGTTACAGAATCAATTTTTGGTGTTGTTGTCTTTTAGCCACAAAATGACCATAATCCCTAACAAAAAATAGAACTTCAATAGTGTTATTTAAAACACTCATTCTTCTTAAATTATGACATTGTATTCCAGGGGTCTCCAACCTTTTTCCTCCCGTGAGCTACCTTTACAAAATAGAAATGTCAGAGAGCTACTAATTTTAGAGGTCGCAAGAAATTGAGTAAATACAAGAGCCGCAGTAAGCCTTAGGTGGGATACAGTTAGATTCTATAAAACATAAACTATTATCCATTTATTAGTGCAGAAAGTCAAGCTCCCGAGTTACAAGTTAGAGACCCCTGTTGTATTCTATAGTGCTGTGAACACAAGTGAGAAATCATTACGGTGCAGTCTCTAAATATTCCTTCATGTTTTCCAGGTGAAATATGAGCAGAAGGATAAGGCCTTGAGAATGGTCCTGGAGGATTCCACTTTAGAGGAGGCGGTTTGGGCCCTGGGTCAAGTCACAGGCTTCTGCCACCTCTCTCTGCGCCCCAGGCCAAATGGTACCCGCATTTACTTCTACTACTTTCACTTTGTAAAGCATATCCACTACCCAGGTTCTTATTTATGAAATGTGCTCTGTAAATAAAGTTCTAGATTATGTGTATAATATATGCTATTAACTCAACAAAAGAATTCAGATAACTTATATTCCCGTGAGAAAAACTGCCGTCCTACCACCATTCCATTCGAACAAAATGTACTTTCACACAGACTTATTCAAACAAGAGCTGGATTCATATGATTGATGTGTTTACAGTTCTCATAAACGGAAATGGTTGGCACTAGCAGTTGACTTGCACGCCAACTACAGCACACTGTTCATGGGATTAGAGACATGCATTGGTTTATGACTGCTATTTTGGTCCTTCAAACCACACATTAAAACAACTCTAAAAGAAAATACAATTGATTTAGTAAAAGAGAACGCAGAGAGAAAGGATAATGTAATTAGGTTTTCTGGTTTTCTAGAAATATTTTAAAGTAATTACGGTGTATACATTTCCAACAAACTTTGTGCATTTTGTTTACTATTGTTTTATACAATTTAGTAGCTTAAGAACATTTATTATGCTAAATCCTTAATTTACATTTTGTTAATTGAAAAGCATAATCTTGATCTAAAACAGATTAATAACGACAGTAGCTCAGTTGGGTTGTTTGTCCACTGATCCGAAGGTTGTCGGTTCGTATCACGCTCTCAACATAAACCTCGTCGGTTGAGCGGTCAGATCCACTAACCTACAGGTTGGCGGTGCAATTCCAGGTCCCACAGATGATTACTTTCATTGTGTCCTTGAGCAAGACACTTAACCCACCTCGCCCCCAGTGTCTGCGTATACTGGTGTATGAATGTGTGTGTGAATGGGTGAGTGGTTCCTTGATGTAAAGTGCTTTGAGTGCCTTGATAAAACTGTGACCATTTTACCATTTACCACTTTACACAGCATATCCTCTTTAATAATATCTGGTGGTGAATATTGTGTATTATATTAACAGACAGTACCTAATAGGTCTTTCCTTTTCTTCAGACTACCAGGCCTTAGTCCAGCAGCTCCAGAGCAGTGAGATTTCCTCTGGAGATTCCTTCTATGTGCGGGTGAACATGTCCCTGTCTTCGGGCTGCGGCGGGACTCTGGCTGTGTCCTGTAACGATATCCTCCACATCACAAACACATGGCCGACAGGTGCACCCGACTCCTGGGAGGCCAGTCAGGTGCATCCCTGTCAGCTGCTGCACCTCCACAGCGGGACTGTCCCAAACTATTTCAGGTTGGTAAACGTAATGGAGTTCAACAGAGGACGGGACTTCTAGTTTTAGAACTGAAATACCTTTTCAACTTTTTGACGAATTCTACGTATTAATAATTTAAAGGCACAGTCCAGGCTAACCTGCTAAAGGGTAACGTATGACCCTAACTCAGTTATATTCAACAAAAAAAACCTGTTCAAAACTAGTCTGTGAGTGAAATGAATGAGAATTTGGTCTACTGCCATGGTTGTTTTTAAAATGCAATCATAAATATGCTTGATGCTGTATCCCTTTATTTCCATTATATTTAAACTATTTAGACAACACATCTAAGAAAAGTACATTTCGTAATAATAAATTCTAATGTCTTTTTGGATCACACAGAGCACAAGGACTGTTGATCCGGGCACTTGAGGATATGACTTTCCAAACCAAGTCTCAAAAGGTAACATCTTGAATCAACATTACTCCTCTACAAGTGGCCAACATCTATAATCCGTATTTTGTGTTCTAGTCTGGACGTGCAGTGCCCCAGAAACCAAGTGTCCGAATTGTCAGCACCGGTCACCAGGGGAGGAATCCACTGTGGGTCAGCTTTGAAAACGAAGGGAGCTCAGAATCTGGTATGTGATCAAATATTAATGGGCATGTACCTGATTTTTTCCCATGTATTTAAGCAAAATGTGTCTTGCCCCAGTAAAGATATTGTATAAGGAGCTCTTACGGCAAAACTCCACTCTGGCCTCTGAAAATTGTAAAAAGTGCTTATAAACACATCATGGTTAGGATGCATAAGGAAAGAGAGGAATAACTTTGAACCACTGCAAATTGTTGATTATGAACTAGTTCTGTTTTTCACATTTTTAAGACAGCAGAAATCACAGAAATCAGGCACAGCACCTTTAAACATACAAAATTACACTTGCATTTTTCAGACTTATGATATATTTTCTCTACTCATAGGTGACACTACAGCCAAAGGTTGTGTTACCCTCATGCCCTACACCCTGGTCACTCCGCACTTCCCTCCTGTGTGCAGACCCATACTACTCCTGCCCTCCATCTTGGGGCGTGTCCTGGATAATAAGCTGATTGGATGGGAGGGGTTTCAGCTTCTGAAGCCTGGTAAGACATAGTACATGATGCGAGGGGTTCTCAAAATGTGGTACAAGGACAAGTAGTGAGATTTTGTAAGATTAATTTAGAAGCGGTTTAAGGCCTCTTTTATTCTTGCAGAAGTAGTGGATTAAATATGTTGACACTGCTTTAGGGTGCATTCACATTTGAACACACCACATTAAAAATGAGACCCCTAAGGGGCTAAACTTTTTATTAGTAATACTTGTAATGCATTAGTTTTACATAGTGCTTTTTCCAGAAGCTAAAAGTTTAAATGTTTGTTATATTCTCAGTTAAAAATAGTTTTGTCCATTATTAGTCCTGGTTTTGAAGTTTAGTATTTCCTGTCTTTTTTATAATTCTCATCTTAGCCCATTGATATAAACACAAAAATGTGAGTCATATTGCTTCAAATGTGGTAAATGTTTTATATTGGTTTTCCATCCAACTCTACTCTATTATAAAAGGATGTTTTCCTACCTTTGTAAACACATTGCAGATTGTTAAACATTTATGGCTTTCCAGGGAAATAAATCAGCTACAGAAAGGAAAGGACCTATTGATACAGCAAACATTGTCACTGCTCCTAGTGCTTATCTAGTATGTGCTATTTTTATACTAATAACACGGAAAAAGAGAGAAAAATATCAGACAGCCAAGTGTGTACATACATTTATCAGTGTCTTTCAGTGTTTACAAAAGTGTTAAATAAATCAAATGTGTTAAATTTAGCATGTGTGTTTTGTTAGCTCATTTATCTTTTGTTGTATGACGTCATAGTGTTTACTGCCCTCATCTCAGTGTTTCCACTGTTTGTTTTCCAGAAACACTAAGCCCAAGTGAGCGTGCCGCCCGACTCCAGAAGTCTGAAATACTGGAGGAGTGTGAACAACCGGAAAACTCGTACTATACCACCCAGAGCGTCGAGAAAATTATGAAAAAGGTACCTGGGCATTGGTCTATTTTTAAAAAGTATGACAGTTATTTGGATACAATTCAGTTAGACTATGTTTTGAGTTAACATGACTCACTTTGCCTACTTTACTATACACACTTTACCCTTTACTCCAGCTTAATAATGCATACCCATGAAGAGGAGGAGACAGGCTTTCACAAAACTTACTCTCACAGAAGTCAGTTTTACATGTCTTGTGTCTTATTACATCGACTTACATTCAATTTCTGGAGACTGATCCTACCTTGGCCATAATTACCACTTGTCTAACCTCAAACCCTAACCCTAGGTCCACAAACTCAGAAAGCTTTAGATTGGTAGGAGGAGGCTGGATGGCTCAGACAGAACCCTCAGTAGTACTCAAAAACAATCCGATGACTTTCTTACTTTGATCCAATTCAAAAATTTACCATTTCACTTCCACTAACCACTTCATTTGCATTTTTTTTTTCTCCACAGGGCATTCACTGTGTGCTGCCCTTGGGTCTGGACTGTGTACGGAGACTGCATAGAGCCGACATTTACCCAATCATCATCTTCATTGGACAAAGTGCCCGCAGTGCTCACAAGCTCAAGTAAAAACTCAACTCTACATTCTATTCAAATGTATCATCAAATCAAAAGATAATAAAATAGTAGTGTCTATTAGTAGTATCTACTAATTAAAATGCTTTTAGATGACGTACTTGAACACTTGGAGTGCAATAAAAATTCTAAGTCCTGTAATTGTTTAATTAAATGATGGCATTAAATGACGCTATGTCGTGCACGTAATAGAAAATTAGCACACATCTTTTCACTGTGCTATTCTAATGCTCTATTGCGCTGGTATCTGGATGAGCAGGTTGTCTGGCAAACTAGAACAGTGAGGACAGCTCCGCCCTTGTGTCTGACTGTAAATGTGTGACAGGTCCAAACTGCAGAAACACGGACACTCTGAGGAGCAGCTGTTGGCCTGTTCTCACAGTGAAGAGCCTCTCCTGGACAAACTGCCCTGTCTGTACCACAGCATGGCCCCAGACTCCTGGTGCGACTACAACTCCCTGCTCACCCGCCTGCGCACCGTCATCTGGGAGGAGCAGAAGAAGATTGTGTGGGTGGAGCCTGACCTATGGTGAACTCAATGCAGGGACCAAAAGGAAAATATTTATTAGTTTTTAGAATAGGATTTACAACATGTTTGTAAACTTCAGTATGTATCTATGATACTTGTGACATGGTATATGACATAATGTTACATCACTATACAGTGACAAGCTTAAATGTGTAACACATCTAAGCTTTTCTCTACTCTTTTTGGATATTTCAGCGTTACCAGCTGACAGCTGCTTCTTCTCTTTTTATATTTATAGCAGCACAATGTAGCATTTAACACTTTATACAAAGGTACATAATATGCATTAAAATAATGTGTTTATCATGTGGCAGCAGTTTCTTTTTTCGGACAGTGCATTTCCACACCACTGCGGTTATGGACCACAAACAGACAACAACTTCTCATATGACAAATAGGGGAGCCCATTGTAAACAAAAGAGTCTCAATAGCAAAGGCATTGCCTCTGTTAAGTGTAAGGCAAACCTGTAATTTAAAACATCAATAGGCCTACTCATTGTAATAATTATCTTCTGCTCTGCTCTGTTTATTGTTCATTATCAATGTTACATAACATAATTAGAGCAATAATACTATTATTTTTATTAATCAACCAGGCCATTGCTACAGCTACTATGTGAGTGCGCATGCGTAATTACAAAGCACGTGCATTAGCTACGAAAGGATTTCGGCCTAGTTTGCGGTAAAATATGCAACTTTCGACAAAAAATTCTGACTGATAGTAGATCTTAAGTTTTAACATCGACTGCTTTGGCCAAATTATTTCCCACGACTTGAGTTTCTTGAAAGCCCGGGGATGTCAGGTAAGGTTTCCTCTAATTGCATTACCTAAGTTTCCACGAATAAACAATGGTAATGTCCGTAACCCAAAGCTGTTAACGTTTAGCCCTTTGGCGCATTGTGACAGACAGCGCTCCGCAGGCCAAGTTCCACTGTGTAGCACTTTAGTAACGCACATGTTAGGATATCATCAGAGTGGTTCAAGAGACGCCCGGGCCTGTTCCAGAGGTGTCATGTCAGCCTTGAGAAGAATAAGTAAGGTATATTAATTATTTGAACAGTATTCGCCTTTAGGCACAGAGTTTAAGGCTGCGTTCGCACATGTTGGGTGTCCATGATTCCTGGAGACATTATTACATTGACTTGCATTCATTTCCTGGAGACTGATTCTAACCTTATAATACATGTCTAACCCTAACCTAAACCCTAACCTTAACTCATTTGAACCCATATATGAACTTGAAAGCTTAATGTTCATCTAATAAAGGATTTATGACATGAGGGCCTAATTTTTGTCCCCATAAGGGAAGCAGGTCCCCATGATGTGAGTGTGTAGATTTTAATTCCCACAATGTTCTAAATATTCCTTTGTAAAATTGTATTCTTCCGCTTGTTGATCAGGACTTTGGTAAGATTTGGCTGTTTTAAATGTTCTATAAATAAACTTCGAGTGATTGATTGAATTGGCTCTGGATGAAAAACTAAACCTGGACTAGATCGGGAGAACAGAACCAACCCTAAACGTAACTGGATGGGCGTCATTTATAAACTAAGCCATGGTTTGGGTTATTCACAAGTTATTTCACCGAATAAATGGCTATTTTGGATTGTCTTGAGCAAACTTCTGAACCAAAAAAAAGACACAAATATGACCACTACGGCAAATCAACTAGTGCCAGGCACAGTGGCACAGACAGTCAGTTCATAACATCAATATCAGAAAAAGTGCCGCGAACCAGTGTCTGAAAACTTATTCCACCACAGGCTTTAACTGTAACCTACTACGTTATACACAAGAACTAAATAAAACAAATAGAAAGGTTGATACCCAGATATACTGAAATTTTCTTTCTTTATTTTTTTTATATACAAAATATGCTCGTGGAAAAGAGCCACATTGTCGTTCTTTTGCTTACCGCATGGGGGCAGCAGAGAGACGGCGATGCGCTGCAGGGAGTGGTTGTGAAGGAGCACCACATTGTTCGTGCTGAGACGAAGATGAGCAGAGACAGATGAAAGGAAACTCCTCTCTCATATTCCTGACCGCGAACCTCCGCGCATTTTACGGCTGTCACGCTCATTTTTGGCTCTCCTCCCTACCGTCTTTTCACTGTATCTTTCTGAAACAACTCCACAGAATGCGTGCCACATCTATGCCTTATTTTTTCCATATATTTTACTGAACATGATTATTACTGTCCACATCTGAAGCTTTTTTTCTAATCTTGACAAATCAGTTTCTTAAAGGTGCAATATGTAACTTCTCTGGTGGAGGGTCTGCCACCTCCTTGTCTCCATGGAGATGTTATTGCTTTGCCTGGAATGCTTCACAGTATGGCGTTTAAATTATCAATCTCCATGGAAACAAGCAGGTGATGCCATAAGGCCAAGTACAGGTTAGATGTGAGAAGAATAGGACTGGGTATCATCAAGAAATTACAGATACGATACATGTATCTCGATACAGTGCACTTCAGATTCGATGCAGTATATTTCAAATCGATTGGATATGGTTCTGTAAAAAATAAAGGCTTTCGGCCCCTTAATGATAGACCCCATTTTCACACAAAAAAACATGTATTTTGTTTAGTGCATGTTACTAACTAGAAATATCCATCAAACCACTATCTATGCAAAGGTAAAATGAAATATACAGTAAAAATGTCAAGATGCAGCATAAATAAGTTTCTTTTCTGTAAACAAGCAACAAAATTGTAGCACTGTCACAAAATAATTTTGTAAAATATACGAAAAATACTCTTGGCGATATGTTGAGACAGCAGCCCATGATATCGATACTGTAGCATCAAGTTAAACAATAAGATATTTTGATATTTTTGCACACCCATAGTGGAAAAGCAACCCCCTTCACATTAAGAATGCATGTTCCAACACCCACAAGTTAATAAATGCTTGATAAGTTTAATCCCATACTGCACAGTGTGGAATATTCCAGGCAGGTAGCAAAGCCCCCACCAGAAAAGTTACATAGTACACCTTTAAAAGACATTAATATTTTGTTCCTCTTCTTCACCAAACTGGCAGCCATTATTGTTGTTGCTGGGAAACTACTTCAGTGATTTGTGTGTTGTCAGCTCGAATTATCGACAGTGACAGGGAGAGAGGGGGAAGGATTACGTGCACATGGACAGTACGCACATCCTACTCTCTGATTACACGCTTATGCACTCAGGAATGAGCTACAGAACTTTTCTGTGCAAGCATAATCTGTACAGGGACTTGTTTGTACCTGTTTTTGTGAAACTTACAAATTATGAACTGGAGAGCAAACAGAGGAGGGAATGATTTGTGTGTTTCACTATGACTGCAGTGTTGTCTGGTGCATTGTACTTGTATGTGGGTGATGTTTGAGCAGCTTCCCCTGTTCCAAAGAAACGTCTCCTTTGGGAGACCAATAAAATGAACTAACATATACAGGCTATAGCGGCCAGGCTGTTTGCTGTTCTGTTTGCAGGCACTGTTCCCTGGTCTAGAGTGTGAGGGTTTGATGTTTAATTGACACATTGGATGTTCAGCAGCGTAGTCTTGCTATTTGCAGTTACACTCATCCAGGCCATGTGTGTTTCACTTTGTCTTTTTACTTTTTAGTTTTAGAGTTTGCGGTTGCGGCAATGTCTCAACAATGTCTCAGTAAATGATTTTGAACTCAAGTTAAAACCTCTGTCACTTCCTCTAAAATGTAAGGCAAAAGGGTTCTAAAAAAATACATTCTCAACAACAATAATAAGAATTTCAAAATGTTTACAGACTAATTGTTCTGTTTTAGTATTTTTCAGGTGCACATTAAACACTATGAGTCTTATCATGATTGCATTCTCCATACATTCTCAAAATACTGTAAAAGTAATCTAAGTTATGTACAGTTGGTGCAATATTAATGAAACAATTCATTTATTTTTTATAATTCTATGAATAATTACAATCAAAAGTAAAGCCCATATGTAGCATTGTAAACTAAGACTAAAGATTGTTTAATTGTAAGTCAGAGCCAGCCTGTAAGTCTCCAGTAATGATTGGTATTTTCTTATTACAGAAACCATCCGGCCTGTTCCACCTCTGAAGTACATGATGCTGTTATGACACTGCATTTAGCATCCATGAACCATGTCACGTTTCTTCTTCTATTTTCACCCTTACATGTATTACATTTCTTTATGATATTTTAATTAATAATGTATTTATTTATGGGGTGATTGTAGATTCTGTGTTTAAACTGGACAAGCACATTAACTCTCTCATAAAGTCCAGCTTCTTTCAGTTGAGGCTACTTGCTGAAGTAAAGTTCCACCTTCCACAGGTGGATTTTGAAAAAGCAATCCATGCATTTGTTAATCTTATCCAGTGATTCTTTGTATGTGGGGCTGGACCAGGGCTCCCTGCAGCGCAGAATGTCCTGAACATTGCAGCTCGTCTGCTGACGAAAAACTAAGAGACAAGAGCACATCAGGTCTGTGCTGTGCAGCCTGCACTGGCTCCTGTTTCATATCAGGTGCAGTTCAAAATGTTATTAATTGTGTTTAAATGTCTGGACTCTATGGGTCTTTTTTATTTGAGGGAGTTACTGTAGCCCTATACTCCACCAGAGCCCTGAGGTCAGCTGACCTGCTCCTGCTGCTGTGCCCAAAGCCAGGCTCAAGACCAGAGGTGACAGAGCCTTTTCTGTGGCAGCGCCCAGACTATGGAACAGCGCCCTCTGCCTGTTCCAGATCCTTGCAGTCTTTAATGCAGTTTAAGACTGGATTGAAAACCCACCTCTTATCCCTTTTTTTCTCCCTCATATTAATCAATAACAATTTTCGGTTTGATTTTGTTTTGTCCAATGAAAATGCTTTCAGTATTACTTTCTTGAACACAAACAATACAGAATTTTAATTATTGGCATGTAACAGTAAAAAACTGTCCACATGCTTTTACTTACAGAGAATTGGCTGTAAAACAATTTAAAAGACCCAAGCATAGCATTGACGATTAGAAATGATTGAATCTCAAATAAAATCTTATTAATTGTTCAGCCTTACTTCACTGTAATTGGTTAAATCTACCTGTCACTCACACAAAACTGACCAACCAGAGGAGTGCATGAAACAGAGAAGTACTGAATGACTGTTGTTTTTATCATCATATCATGCAGCCCTACTATATTAACACATGATGTGTGCTGTATTAAACTTGCTTCTAAGTGCACTTTTGCTACTAATCTGATAATCTGACCAAAGTCCTCTTCTCTCACTCTCCAGCTGGTTTGCCCTGACCGCCACATGACCTGGAGCTGTGAGGACCATAACATCAGACCAGAGCACCCAACCTATGTGTGAGTGTCTCCTCACCTCCTCCACGACCATTACGGCACCATTTAAGCAAATAATCGACTAGCAATTTTTTTGACGAGTGTTGCAATTCAATTTGTGATTTATGTTTAAAGCAGACCTATTATACAAAATCTACTTTTTAGAGCTTTTAACCATGTTATAGTTGTTTCCTCACCATTTACTCACCTGAAGTTGTATTTGGAGTGATTCTGCATTTTTGAGCAATCTTTAATCGCCCATTGCTGCCCGCTAGCGTGATCTGCAGCTATCCATCGGAGGCGCTGACATTTAGTTGTGATGACGTTTACGCTGTTGCCGGCTCCCACTGAGCACCATGGTTTTCTAACGCGGAAGTCAGCAAACTTGTTTCTTTTATCAAGTCATTTTAGATGAATATTGTAATTTAAAATGTGCAAATTAGAACATAATGATCCATGGGTGTCATAAATTATAGCTATATAGCAGACACAAGCACAAACAACTCCAGGAGCCTTAAGATTTGAGAATCCCATACATTTCAGAACATGTTTGTAGAGGTCTAAACTATAGGTACAACAAGATTTTACTATAAAAAGACAGATAATTTGTTCTTTGCAGAGAACATTCTATTATCAAACTATTGCAGCCTTTGTGAGTTCAGAAAACTTTATTAATCCCCAAGGGCAATCGTTTGTAACACCGCAGTTGTGCATTCAATCATCAAAAACATAGAAGACACAAATCGATGGACAACAAGTCACTAATAAAAGAAAGTGAGAGAGAAAATATACAACAGTGCAATAACTTAAATGTTAAGCTTTCCGAGTCAGGAATCTAGCTAACACAGACCAGAAAACAGAATTGTGATTTCAGTTCGATTGCGATATATTGCACAGCCCTAGTGACTCCTCCCCCTCCAGCACAGAGAAAGGGCTCACCTTGACATGAGCTTTATCTTTGTACCAGCAGCTCAGATAATGCCTTCATGAGAACTCAGTCAACACAACACGGCTGCACTATCAACATACTTGTAATCCTGCGTGTTTCATAAGAGAACATGCACTTAGACCCGCATTATTGGTGTTTGTGTTTGTCTAATAATAAGCTCAACCCTGGTGAGAGAGGGGAGAGGTAGGGCAGATGGTGACAGCAGTCTGCAGGCTATAGTTTGTCTCAAAACTGTGAGAATTAAGAGCATTTTGTACTTCGACAAGCAAAAATATAGACGTTTGCAACAAGAAGGGCATTCAACATAAAACCTATCCGATAAGTTATTCAAATAATAATTTAGCTACTAGAGTTAGATGTTGAGTTAAAGGTCCTATATTACATAAAAGTGACTCTTGTGAGCTTTAAGCCATGTTCTAATGTTGTTACCTCCTCAAAAACATACCTGGAGTTGTGTTTTATTTTGTTCACACATGTTTGAGTAACCCTTTATTATTTATCTGTCTACAACTCCAAAGCTCAAAATGCTCTGTTCCTTTTGTTCAGTAGAGATTGGCAATTCCAGGGCTGAAATCCGAATGATGCTGACGAAGGTGTATGGAGTTTAAAAATACAGTGGAGCACTTCTTGTGTTACCACATGACATCACAAGGAGGAACAAGGAGTGTTTTCCTTTCGAAAGAAGAACTCGGCCTAAACATGCAGGGTTTGTGTGTTAAGCGTGTGCGAATGAAACAAAACACAACGCCAGGTATGTTGTGATGAGGAAACAACATTATAACATCAGATAATAACGGAATATGGGTCGTTTAACAAATGAAACGGAAGAATCTGTAGTCTAAATTGAATATAAACTATGCAATTGGTGGTGTGATGAAGGTAGAAGTCTGACTGCTGAAACATGTCAAATATTCGGTAAATAAGCTTAACTCTAATGGGACCCAGATATCCTGTATTTTTTGGTTTTGGTTTGCTGCTCAACATGTTTAAAACAAGGTATTGGAATACATGCCGTTTCTCCCCCAAAGAGACTATCAATACTGGCAATCATTTATAACATATTTTGTGTGTGACTGCTTTAGTTTTGAAGAGTAATGTTGTATGTTTATGATTACACAAGAAGAATGGCATTTTTATTTGATTTTTTTAACTGTAGGGGGGTTGGGGTGGGTTGCACTCTGCGGATCCACTACAATCTTCTCTATTAATGGGAAACGCTGATACGCCTGACCAGTTTTCAACATCGGCTTTGAAAATCTACAAGGAAAAAGGCAGTTTGAATGAGATGTATTTTTGGACAGAACATTTGCGACATCAGGACTCCCATCATGCATCCCTCCCCCGGCGTTCCTTTGCCCCCTCCATTCTCCGCGTGAGTGTTAGAGCCAAGGCCGCACTGAGAGGGGGCCTTTGTGTGCAGGGGTCAGAGGGGGTCGAGGATGCACAAAGCCAGGGTCACAGCCAGAGCACACAGAGCAACACAGCACTCAACACAAGTGAAGCTTAGATCATTTATATATGTTTGTGAATAGTAACTAAGGAAATACTGGCACAAGGCACATATAAAATAATAGTGAGTTAGTTAATGCCAAATTGGTGAAGGAATGTTTGAAATTTAATGAATGTAGTATATTGCATTTTGTATATTTTGTATTTTTTACCCCTGTAATTAGCAAAAAGGTAGCATAACAACTACACTTTTAGTCCAAAGAGGTTCATCAGGTCTTCTGTTAATTTATTTTAATAGATTCTTTTTCCAGACCAAGGTTTAGTTTGTTTTCATACCTCACAGTTTGGACTGCTTTCTACCGCTCTTGACAAAGGTTTAGTTTGTTTTCATACCTGACAGTTTTGACTGCTCACTAGCGCTCTTCCTCAGAGTGGTCACGTAATGTTGCTGTGACGTGTCCGGTCAGCTGATTTATACAGGTTTTGGCGCTGTCTTCCTACCGGCGGAGGCAGGACGACTGTCAGATGTGAAACTAAACTAAACCTTGGTCTGAAAAAAGAATCTATGAAAAATAAACTACACTTTTAATAGCCATAATACATCATGAACAAAGACTTAACACATAGTGAACACATAGTTTACTAAGAATGATTCTGGCTTAGTTCGTTTATTTATTTATTTATAACAAGGACAGTGCATATAGCAAGGATAGTAACTACTAAATTAATACCCTAACCCCAGTGGTGGCAGGTAACGAAGTAAAAGTAGCAAAGTACTGTAATTAAGTAGAATTTTTAGGTATCTGTATTTTACTTAAGTATATTTTAAAGCCTTTTTACTTTTACTTCATACATCTGAGAGCAGGTATCTGTACTTTCTACTCCACTACATTTTTGAATTGCACTGCAAAGTAAAAAGTACTTTTCATATGATTTTCGGGGTTATTTTTACCATGTGTAAACATCCTGACTAAAGTTTTTGAGTTCAAGCTTTGAGCAAACAAAAATAAATACACAAAATTCATATGAAAATGAAGAAATTGATTTGTATTGTTACTGTTGACCAAAATATGTATCTTTTTAATGAATATCACTACATACAAATTAATAACACTGGTGTGAAATACTTTTTACTCTTTAAGTACATTTTTAAACAGGTACTTTAATACTTTTACTTAAGTAACAAAATTGAGTACTTCATCCACCACTGCCTAACCCCAAGTCATAACGTAACCTTGGTAACTAAGCCTGAATCCTTCTGAATAAACAGTGTGTTCATTATGGAGCAGGTCATTGTTCATGCTTTATTAAGGCTAATTAAGGTGTAGTTATTCTAAAGTGGTATGAAACATTGAATTCCTCTTTGGTGCAGGCAGAGCGGTCTTTTTATGGCCCTGTAAAAACATGAGCTGTAACGTGGAGGTAATTTCCAATAATAATCACTCAGTTTAGTGCCCTCCGCGTCTGCAGTGATAATGCGCCGGTCTGGAGCTCTCTAGTCTATAAACAGAGACGCTACAGGAATAAGCTCCATCTATTACCCGACCTGCCGTCACCCGCGGTAACCATCGAAGAGCGAAGATAATGACGTCATTTACACAAACCCCACCTTATAGTGAGGGGGCTGGAGAGACTGGTTTCGGCACACACGTCTCTGGGATAGTTGATCTAATTGTGATCTTTCTATTGTTGCGAGTAGATTTGATTTGCAGTATTTGTAACACTAATGTAAAATTCTGTCAATACAATATTTAAATTTCAAACTTGATACTAAGAAAAAATATATACTGATTTCAATACCATAATGATAATAAAAAAGCTACTTTTTGACAGTAGAATCTAATTTTCAACACGAAATAGTAGTGTCTGAAGTGGTCTTATTATGGTATATATCAAGACCATATTATAACTACTAAGGAAAGGTTCCATTTTGTCCTATTTATGTGATTTTCTGAGTGTTTAGTGTTTAGTATTGATTAGTATAGTTATAGCTTATAGGTGTAGTTTATAGTGCACATTTTAAACACATCCAGGGGCAGTAACATCTGATAGGAGGCTGAAAAATGAACTCCTGAACACATAAAAATCACATAAATTTAAGAACATGTTTGGGGTAATCTATAGCGTATCCAGTTTTATACATACTGGTAATATAAGAGTGCATGTTGTTGTTCAGTGTTTGTGATCATAGTTGTAGTAGAAAAGTATAAAGCATTTAGTTCAAGCGAGTTTTCAAATAAGTGCCTCAGAATGAGTCAGTGTTTCCATGGATACCGACAGATCTCCAAGAGCTTGACTTTTACATGAACTTGAATATTCAGTGCTTTTAATCCCCAGCAGTGAGTCAACTAAGTGTTGTTGGGGCTGTGCGCACTGCCACAATGAAAGAAGTGGTCATGTCATTTAGCAGATATTTATATACGGTAACTCTACTGGCACCACTTAGAAAAACAATAGATTTTTCTCCCTTTAAACACAGGAGCGACTTCAACTAGGCTTAGTCGTACTTTTGTAGTGTATTTTCAAGGCTAACAGGGTGGAAACACTTTAAATGAATTTGCACTGTGAAATAAAATGGAGCTTTTGCCTATTTTTTTTTTTAAATGAAATTATGGTGCACTATGTAGGTTTTTTTATACAGACCTGAAACCTTCTCAGTATTTTTTTTAATTATTATTATTTTTTTGCAATAAAACACCTGTAATTTATTTAATGTATTATATACTATGTAAACAGTATGTATAAGCAGGCGGCCGACTTTCTATCAGAAAACTTGCATAAAATGTTATTCAAAAGTCCACAATATTGTACATAAATGTACATATATATGTACATTTTAATTTATAATCTCTAAAAGGTCCCATGTCTGACAAATTGAAACGGGTGTAACGGACTGTAATACTGTGATAGTTTTTATAGTAGTGGTCTAAGTATAGGTAGCCTACAAATAACAAGTGAACTCAAATAAACAGGACTAAGTTGTGACAGTTGCGCAAATGCAATTACAGTTAGAATGATTCTTGATTCCCTGTACTGCTCTTGTCTAGTGGATGTTCCTCTGTCTGATGTGAGCCTGTTCGCTGCTTCTCCCTCTGCTCCTGTCTTTTGTAGCTGCTGTAAATCCAGAGCCGTGTCGAGGTCTGAGCCTTCGGTTGATCTACGCCCGATCTGACAAGGAGCACCAAGAAAGTCGGAAAGCGCCCGCAGCAAAACCCCCCACGCATTCAGGTGCCTATCCTCACCTCTGCCCCCCCCTGTCCCC
>KN470426.1:0-12807 GCA_000787095.1 Periophthalmodon schlosseri | reverse complement strand
TGCTTTTTAGTTTCTGTTTGCAAGCGTCATCCACATAATACAAAAAATAGGTTAGCTTATTTCCCTTGTCCATTACATTTACAGCCGACCTATTCTACATTATAGGATTGCCATAGACCTGCTGAAACTCAAGCCAAAACTTTAACAGTTAAATAAAATCAGGAAGGAAAGATAACAACAAAGAATCAAAACTAAACATCAGAAATACCACTTGAGTCTGAGAAAAGCCAAAGACAATGGAGGAGTCACTTAATGTAGTCCGCCCACTCAGCTCTGTCCAAATGGGCTGATTGACGCCTGTTAGCTCCTTTAATGGCCGCCATAATGGACCGCAGTTCAGTGGGCGATGACACACACAGCCACCCCGACCAAAGTAACTCGATTCTGGGGTTTCTAGTCTCTCCTTTCAGCCTCTTTCCGCAGGTCGGGGAGATCGCACACATGCAGCTCTTAGCCTTTTGCTCCCGCACACAGATAGATTTACAAAGCCACAGAGGAGCGCAAAGGTGAATTATGGGTAGTGCTGTCGACCTTGTGGTGGAGTAATGTCTGTGGGAGCTGTGTGGGCACTGTACATTATGTGGGTTATGGACAGGACTGCTGCTCTGGTGGGCGAGGAGACGGCTGGACACTATTTGAACAACAACAAAAGAAAACTCCATTTGACAGGAAATTACACTGTCAAAATGATTCTGTTATGGCCTTCAATAAAATGAATTTCCTTTTATCTCATTGTATTGTATAGTACAGGTCAAGGCACTGTAAAATGGAATATACATGTGATTTCAAAAATAAAAATTGAAATAAACCAATTTATCCCTGAAAGAAGATTAGGATTACGAGTTAGGGGTGGACAATAGACAACTTAATATATTGGTACTTTTTTTTTTTTACAGGATTATCTCAATAACAATGATTTTTTTGCAATCCATCGGAAATGTCCTGAAACATACCTGTAAATGTCCTTTTGAATATATATTTTTATTTTTATTTTAGACAATGTATTGCCCACTTCTTTAAGACTTAAATTTTCGGAACACATTTTTATTCAGATAAAAATGTAAAAAAAGAAAATCACTATTTTGCAACAACAGATGAAATACATTGATGTTTTTCTGTGTGTAAGAGGAGTAGCTGGTGCTGTGTTAAAAGGAAAGTGCAAAAGACCAGTTGGACACTAAGCTTTGGGGCATGTATTTAAATGAGCCCACATCAATACACTTAACATAAATAATACATTCACAAAGATTTTTGTGTTAAAAGGCCAATGGTAACAGGCTATTTTAAATGTAATATCTTGACCTCTGTTTATTATTCATTCAGAATATCCAAGGCTGCTTTAGTTGTTTTTATGCAGTTTTATCATGTTTTAAAGTGAGAATGATATTTGAAATTAAATATTTTCAAAGACAAGGCCAGGCAAGTGTATTTGTATTGCACAATTCGTAAGTAATTCAAAGTAATTCAAAGTGCTTAACAGAATAAGAAAGACATCAAATCACAAAGTAATGACAAATAATCATCATAAAATGAACATTAAAAGAGAAGAGTGCAGAATAAAAACCTTTCAGTCATATACACAGCTAAACAGAACCGTTATGAGGCTGGATTTAAACATTGTAGTTACTAGGTTTGTCAATGTAGGCAATACCCAGATACTAATCAATATCGTAAAATATAGACGATAAATGATAACATTGAAACCAAACTATAAAGCGGAATTAATCCCAAAAACTATTCTAAATGTACAAAATTGTTTAAAAAAATATGAACTGCAATAAATAAACAGATTGCAACACTTAAGTAGTTAATTTGTGTCTATAATGAGTCATAGAAGTTATTAATTCAACCATGTCCGACTCAAGTCTCATTGTAGTACAGAAAAATAACCAAAATTTCCACACTAGTACAAATAAAAAGTCCCCACGATAAATACTGACCCCCAAAAATGATTGTCCCATCTGTCATGTGTTGAACGATAAGTCGATATAGTATTTACCGTGACAGGCCTAGTATTCTTTCAAAAAATACATAAAAATTGTCACATTTGAACCTTTCCTGAATAGTTTTAAATATCTCTTGATCTATGTATAACTGAACTAGTATCACATGGTAATTAAATAGAAAGTGCTGTTATTTTGTGTATATTTTTATCATCATTGTTGCAGTGGAATTGGTAGTGAACCTTTTGCTATTGAAATTGAGTTTGGAATTTTCTTTCAAGTGTGCTGTGTGATATAATAATGCAACCTCTTCCCCTTTTGAGGTTTTGGGAATGGGATTATGAACCCCCATTGACACCGGATTATTAGATTATGTATGCTAGTAGTACGGTCATAAATAGCTACTTTAGTGTGTTATTTTCAGTGCTGGGATGTCTGTGGTGTTGCGTGGCAGTGTGCAGCTCATGTGACTCGTGCCTGACACAAGATGGTGCTACAGATGGTGGATGGACAGTACTGCAAGTGACAAGATGTCCGCCTCAATCTGTCTGTGACCTGTGTGGAATCAGGACACAAAAAAGGAACACAAGATGCCCCAACAAACATTTCTCTTGTAAATGATTAAATGTAGTTTTACCCTCCCCATAATGACTTCACTCTGTAGTCCAGCATTTGCCCAAAACATTGTAGACATTATTCATTATTCATTCTGTCCATGCGGCGTTGGCACTATTGTAGTCAAACTGCACGGGGGTAGCTTGACGAAAACGAGGTGGGCAATCTACGCTACTGACCCCTCCGACCACCAGCAATTACTCTCACATACATGACATTCACTTTGCTCACGCATGGTGGGTGAAGTGTTTTGCTTAAGGACACGATGACAGAACTTGGCCCGAGTGACAATCAATCGTGCAATCTTAAATTAAAATACAGTTTTGAAACTCAGTTAGCGCAGCTTTAACAGTCATGATTGTGTACTCAGAAATGATTGGCTTTGTTTATATTTACTTAAATTTAAATTAATTTTTCCTTTTGCTTAATTTATTTTTGCCTTCTAAAGTGCCGTCTTTTGCCAAAAATTAATATATTTCAAGGGCACGCAAAACTGGATACATTGTTTGTCACCAAATTATTAAATTACATTTGTGGCACCATTTATACTCACACTCGCTCCTGTTTTTAATGTTTTAATTGGACTTATGTACTTATTTGTTTTGTCTGTTTGTTCTTCTGTATTTTAACAGAGTCTCTCCCTGTATAAATAAAGATAAATAAATACCGTTTGTCTGGTCTAAAGTGCCTATCCTTACACTCAAAGTTCACTGTTGTCTGTGTTGTTTGTAGCCCAGCGGTGCTCCTCTGCATGTCACCCCCACCTCTTCACCTCCTGGACATCCCGACCACCTCCAGTTGTGGGTTGCCAGGTCCACACTGCCCCCCCACTGAAGCCGGTTGCCAGATTGGGACGGCCATGCAGCGCGGAGGGGGTCTGAGGCTGCCTATGGCCTGGTGCCACGCTGGGCCCTGTTATTACCTCCAGATGACATCAGCCTGTGCAGCAGATGCCGGTTTGGCCACAGGGTCCAGAGAGAGAGAGGAGAGTCTCTGGTGAGTGGAAGTGAGCATGCTGTAGAAATACAAAGTGGGGATATTTGATGAATACTGACTTCAAATATGTGGGTATGTCTTTTGAAAGTAAATGCCGAAAGACATAGTAAATTAGCCTTTCATATTATAAAAAGGTTTGGGACTGCAATAACGTCATACATTAGATTTTATTTCACTATAATAGAACCTAATTGTAACTGTATTTTCTGTCAGTAGGCCATCATTACTGTGAAAAAATAGATTTTAGTTTTGACCATGATTCGATCACAATGGACAGCTTCTACACTTAGTTACAGGATTATTCAAACATGTATGAATCTATCGAAACAGATTCATACATGTTTGAATCTGTATTGTCCTACACAGTTTACACGTTTCTCCACCCTCTGCTCTGTACTTACTTGCACTTGTTAAAAAAATTTGAACTCCGGTTTATACATAGAGTTAAAAAATGTCACATATCCATTTTCCACTATATAAACTACTGCTTGTTACAGTGTAATACTACTATGAAGAGGTGGGGCCTATTCTGCAATTTTTAACAGGAAGACAATGTATCAGTTTCTATTATTAAAGAAGACTGCTTATTCTAGGCTATTCTGCTTGTGTCTGCTATATAGTTATAATCTATGACACCCGAGGTGTCATTATGTTATCATTTGCACATTTTAAATTGCTTTATTCAGCTAAAACGACTTAATAAAACAAACAAGTCCATTCACTTCCGCGTTAGAAAACTGGGGTGTCCAACGGGAGCTGATGTCGCCATAAACGTCATCACAACAAAGAGTCGTGTAGCTCATATGAATAACTGCAGATCACACTTTTTTCATTTGTATCAAAATGACTACGTGATGCTACCACATCCTATGTGTATCATCGATTAATAAAATAAAAATGAAGAACGAAATAAGTGCATAGTAGTGGGCGTGGATCGGTGGCGGTGAACACGAGGATTGATCGGCCATATGGCGTCTTGAAAATGAGTGATTAAAGATGAATTAAACATGCATGAATCACTCCAAATACAAGAGGGTAAATGGTGAGGGGAAACGTCTATAACATGGTTAAAAGGCTGAAAAGTCTATTTTGCAGAATAGATCTGCTTTAAGCTGTTTTAAATCAATATTGCAATTTACAATGACCAAAACAATCGTAAAACAATCTGTGTACATTATATTTTAATACTAACTGTCTTGACCTGCAATAAACAAAAATCCCTCAGTGACCAGATTATCTATATTACAGATTAGGAGATCTTGATGTCATAAATAACAATAGCGTTTGATAATCTGAAATTGCTCTTCAATTGCAATGAGTATATTTTATTTGCTGTATATATTACACAAACCCAATGCTGTTCACATCATAACCATCTCTTTCTCTACTCACACACCATATACCTCATTTGGTTGTGAAATACTACAAGTGCTTCCAATGTGGCCATATCTTTCCACAATGTGATCCTGCACGCAGGAGCAGGCATATGCTTTTAATAACGCACATCTTTATCTGTTCACTTCGGAGGGTAAATAAACACGCGAGGAAGGACATAATAACAAGCCCCATAGACTTGTATAAAGCAGCTAATTGACAGCAACAATCACAGAGGAATTGAATGCATCCGTCATCTCCGTATGAGCCGCACAAACACAGAGCTAATGCCTCGAGATGGAGCCGGTAATGATCATTTATCTGGGTCACCTGCTCTTCGTGTGTGGGTTTTCTGAAGAGGCAGATTACAGTGGCAGATTACAGTGGCCCGTTCAGATGAAAGCGCTCACTGATCTCTAGTCTGTGCCACCACAGCACTGGCATTTCTGTCCGTCACCTCACTATCCCCAGCTCTCATTTCTCTAGTGTATTATCTGTGTCTAGTGTCTCTCAGCCCCGACCTATTTAAGCATGTGTGAAAAGGCAGTTTGGCACGGTCACATGTTCATGAGAAACATTCGCATTATTCACTCACGGCTCGGTGGTGCTACTTCTATTGCTACAGATGCCCTGGGGCTGGCTGACAAAACGTGGCTGCCTCCACTTGAATATGAACTTTTTCTAAGTGTAGCAGAAATTACACCGACTGTAGGATATTTATTATGACTGGATATTAAAACAGGTCGGTCTATATAAAAACACAGCAAAAAACCTGCTTTAAAACAGACCTATTCTGCCAATGCTATAGTTGTTTCCCCTTCTCATTTAGCCTCTCGAAGTTGTTTTTGAAGTGATTTGTGCATGTTTGAGCAATCTTTAATCACTTATTTTCAAGACGCCATATTGTCAATCAACCCCCGTTTTCACCGCCACCGGCATATGCTCACTGCTCTGTATTAATTTTATTTTCTTAATCGGGCATATATGCGTAGGATTTGGCAGTGTGGCGTAGTCATTTTGGCACACATGACAAATGAAAAATCTGCTACTTGCTAGTGTGATCTGCAGCTATCCATCAGCTCTTTGTTGTGAAAACGTTTACGGCGACATCGGACAGCGGACATGTTTCTTTCATTAAGTCATTTTAGATGATGATCTACAGAATGATCTACGAGTGTCATAGATTATAAAAGCTCAAGCACAATATGTGTTCTTTTAAAAAAATCTTAACAACTGGCAGTGTCATCTTTCAAGCAAGGGTATAAAATGGTATTTCTGCTGTTTTTGTGATAGCAGAACCTCAACCGTGACATTTACAGGTAGGTGATGTAAGTATTTTGGATGTTTTAAGTATATTGGCATTTTCATCTTTATCAATATTGTGGCTACACCTATAGCTGCTGACTGGGGGCTGACTGCTTGAGCTTGAGCTGCAGTTAAAGTGCATTGAAGTCTAACTCTCACAGTGTGGATTATTGAGTTAAAGAAACTATTTAACTTTGCATACAGACTTCACTACATTTACTCTCACCTCACTCCACAGCCTCTTCTCTCTATTTTATTATACAGTTTCACCCAGCACCCAGCCGTTCAATGGAGGAGACAGGCATGAGGAAATGATATTTGTAATCAGATGAAGGAGAGGGGCTCTTTATTAAAGTGGGGGTGGGCTCGTGGCAGTCTCTGGGTTCACGCCGTCGACAGGGTTTATAATGGCGTCTGTCGGCTGTCATCATATTAAACCTGACTTATTCTCCTCTATACATCCCCTCTGCTCTGTGCAAGTCCCTTAGGATTCACCTGCTTGGCTTTTTGTGTGAAATTGACACTTTTGTAGTAAGGCTGAAAGATTAGTTGCATTTGAATTGAAATAGAAAATTGAAATGTTGCAATTGGCCAGACTGCGATGTTAAGTAGAACATCCTGTCCTCTGCAGAGAAAAAATAGCCCTAATTTGGTTCTTGTACGAAAAATAAGTTCACTTGGTCTAGAAAGGCTTGTGTTTTTCCATTGGTTCAGCCGTTTGTATTACTTCTCTCAAATGCTGTTGCTCCTGGACATGTTTTAAATATTTATATATATTTATCCGAAAATTTCAATAAATTTTTTGTATTATTATTATTTACAGACCCGTGTGTCTCCTAGCGACACAAAATACCCTGTGTTTATAGGGTGTTTATATTAAAAATCTTCTTTTTCTTTTTTTGTTCAGACCCCTATGAACATGATTAAGGTTAAGCTACACTTTATTTGACATGCTTGTGTGGTAATATTTCAAAGTTCTCCAAATACTTGTCAAAAAATCTATGTATTTTTATAGCTCTCATTTCTATTTTGTATTCTTTCCTTTAGTGCCAGATTTGTGAGTCTCTTTTAATTCCCGTGGGTTGTCTGCCAGGCTCCTCATAAAAGCGGTAATGTGGTGATCTCATTCACTGTGGCAGGTGGAGGATGAGTCAAAGCTAAACATTTCGACTCCGCAAGAATATATACTGTATACGCTTTAAATCTGCTCTGGATTTCTTTATAAAGGAACGCTTATTTACAATGGGGAAAGCAAATGTTATTCAAGGATACAACTGATCTCAGGTAACAGTGCTGCACCATAATGGCAGTAATGGGAATGGAGTTTAAAATGCGGTATAGAAATGAATAATTAATGGTATATAGGCCTAATTTACTCATTTAACGTTGCAGTATGTGTATGTATTAAAAAATTGCCTTGACAATAAAAAAAACATTGAAAAAATAGTGATAAAAGAGATATTATAAATCCTTAGAAATTTTAGATCCATTGTGTATGTTTTGTTACTGCTTAACTGATCGATGTCCGTTCATGGGTGTCAGCTTCCTGTTTAAGGACATTTGACCACTTAAAAGATAAAATATTTGTTTTTGAATTGTTAATCGCTATTAGGGATACACCGATACCAACACTGGTGTTGAATATCTGCACTGATACTGAAAAATTGGTCAGATCAGGTATGGGTTGCATAAATGGAGTTAATATGATTAACTGAGATTCAGGAGCAGGACCACGCCTCAACCTCCTACTGCTCCTCTCCAGTGAACCACAGCTCACCTCAACCACACCTCTAATTACCCAGAAGCCCTATTTATACAAGCCTATCCCGGCAACACCGCCTGTCTCCGCTCTGTCGATCCCTCGCTCCCACCCCGTGTCTCTTGTTCATCTTTCAGCCCGAAGACCTCACCATCTACAGAGAGGGCGGGGTCCTGAATCAGCTGGGCTAACCGTCTGAGACAGGGCCCCGTCCTGAGTCTCCACCCAGTCTCCACATCTATTCATATCATCAATAAATATCTTTATTGTATAGTATTGTTGTGGCATGGTCCTTGCTAGTGAATATCAGTTAAGTCGATATTCTGGTTGGACCTTTAATTGGATGTAATACAACTATTTACATTCTGATTTTGGCCTAGAACATCTCATAAAGTTTGAACTTTTATTCATATGAAGCTGTTCAGTAGTTATTTGAAGGGTAAATAACAGTTGAATAACACAGTTGAATCTCTTGTGTAATAAGTTAGCTGTGTTTTAACGCCATCCCTACACTGGTATTGGTTAATACTGGGTATTGGCAGATACTTAAAGGCCAAGTATCGATATCGGTATAGGAACTGAAAAAGCTGGATCGGTGCCTCCCTAATCGCTATAGAAACAGTGCTAATTTTTCATCACTCTGAAACCCACGGAAAGATTTATCAAAGGTTTTGTATGTAAAATTTAAATAAATAGATGATAATCTTTAGGCCCCCAAAGTCCCTATTTTCTCTGTATGAATTTTGTGGGCTTATTGCTGAAGATTTTGTTGATAACAAAGCCCCTCAGGCCTCTTAAAATGGCTCCACTCTCAGAGATCTTATCTTTTAGTTGAAAAAATCATAACGTTGGAATGAAATGAGAAACATTTTCCCCTTTTTGCCACAAACACAGCTGTGTTCGTTGACATAGCAACTTGTGATTTAGTTTTGTGCTCAAGCGTTAGAGAAGATTTAAAGCATTTGAAAAACCTTCAAAATACATCTGTGATCAGACAAGCCAACCTCAACAATTGTTTTGTCCTGAAATGAGACAAATGAAGCAAGTGTTCTTAAGATACTGTGTAAAAGACAAAGACATGTACATCACTATTTCCTATAATGTGTATCTCATATATGAGTACAAATCTCAAACTAATGCTTTGAATTGGAGCAAAATACATGGTTCTGGGCTCTATGCTGTTAATGTGTCTCAGAATATTTATTTTATCATGCAGGGCATTTGTTGGCCAGCCCGTCTCTGGTCCAAGCAGGTGGGACTTCAAGGAAAAAAAATGTAGGGAATGGGAACCACTGAGTTAGGGCATCTGGCTTAAACCCACACATATGAGATAAGGGTGATATAGGTGAGTGGCTTTGGTGAACCCTTGGAGTAAAAAACTGAAAATGAAAGATTTTAATAAAATCCAGGCTACTGTCCATGTGTCAGACCCAGAGGCAGTTATTGCTCCAGCGCGTGATAAGGTTTGGAGGGTTGGAGGTTTCATTTCTGGGCTCTTTTTGACAGGATTTGTTTGTTTGAAATCTGTCAATAACGTGGGGACCCCTCCCTTCTGTGGCCCCTCCTGGACTTCAGCTTTATTCAGCTCAGATGACAGATGAGGTACAGTATATGAGTCACGATACAAACAATTTCCAGCTTGATTTTGGAACTAAGGAAAAGGCTCAATTCCACTGTGATTATAAAAAACATTTTTTCTTGGACAATAGGATGTAATTATCTACACAAATAAGAGTAGTTTCTTTAATAATATGTTGTTTTATACTTGGTCGGATACAGACAAAGACCATTCGAAAACTATTGAGGAAAGGCACAGTCTGATGTATGTGTTTTCTTTCAGTACGGATATACTAGCTCAAATGAGTGTGTATTTGGAAGAGGAAGGTTCAGATTAGGCCTAGAATTATGAAATACATTCCATGCGCATTTTATGACATTATGTTGATGTGTTTAATGGAGCTGTATATTTTTGTGTGTTTAGATAAAGAAACTACACAACTGCAACTATTAAGATCTGTTATTATGAAGTACTATTGCTCTTATTGTTATTTTGTTGTTATTGGAGGATTACAAATGTTTTATTTAGGCCAAAAACCATCGATTATCATGTTAAACAAGTGTTTTGAGGCACTATGTTTTTGTTCGTACACCTCAAATACTGTCAATGCTTTATTTAACTGACAGGCTGTTATTATGTCATTATGTGAGTAGGCGTTTTTTTCTTAAGGCCTTTAACTGTGTCATGTGGACGTTAGAGATTGACCGATGTGGGTTTTTTCATGAGCAATACAGAGGAACCGACGGCTGATAAGCTCTGTCGATATTTTTGGGCTGATATGTGGGGCCGATTTAGATTATTTTCCCCAAATTAATATAATTCACCCACAGCCCTTTTCTGTACCTTAAATCTATAAGAGAGCTGTGTAGTCACATGTTATTGCAGTTATCGTTTTACACTGAAATGTTAAGCTTTATGTATATTCTTTCGGCCCAGAGCCAATGCACTAAATAGCTCAAATATCGGTCCGATATATCGGCCTACTGTTACATCTCTAATGAACATCTTGTTTATACTCATTAATTGGAGCACCAACTTTTCAAGTTATTCCTTGTGGTTGACAACACTGTTTCCATGTGCCTTCAATGTCACATGTAGTTAGATATGGGACAAGATCAAGATTTCTTGTCCCTGTAGAGAAATGTCTATGTTTATTTTTACCACCAAACAGCCACCATAGGTTATACAGGTGGCTAACATTTCCACTGTCCAGTAAAAAAAGTAAAGTAAACAAAATCCATAGCTTATATAAAAATGTTCAGTAGATAATAAATATATGAACAAAATATGTATGCATATATTTATTATGAATGATACTGTTTTAATCGATCCAGCCTTTGAGCCTTATCCTCTCTCTTGCTGTGGTTAACAGAACATAGTTGTGAAGCCAAATATATCCGCTGTATGTTGTTGGTCTCCTGTCAGACTGTCACAGTTCAGTTATGGGGCAGTGAGTATTCATTTGACTGCTGTGTTACATAAGCCTCATTGCATAACATGTTCTAGTTTAGGTGACACATTATATGAGCGTATCAAAAGGCAAACGTTGTGTTATTTGAGAGCTGCTCTGGATTCACATTGAATCATAAACTGTACGTTAGAAGTGCTCCGAGCTGCACCGAGAGTGTTGTTTTTACTCAGAGCTGTGTTATCACTGCGGTGCTAAATCAAACTAATTATGGACTTGTCCCAAACAGTGGAAGCAAAATGTCTCAATAAACCAAGTTCACCTTTCACTTTCTGACGCCAGAAGAAAACAGCAATATCCAGGGGTCTGTAAATCAGGTTTTACTATTCAACTCTTACAACATATCATTTGAAAAGTAAGATGGTATTTTCAGTTTGGCAACACCTCTTGGGGGTATGAGCAAAAAGTATTCCCAGAAAAAAATAAAAATAAGTAAAGTTTTTTAGACAAGCAGAACTTTTTTTATTATAGCACAGATTGACCTTATTTGTATCATGTTATTAATTCAGTTATTGAAGCTGTCTTACAATCAAATCACATCAAAACTGGGACTAAACCCAGAATTAAACCTGGACTAGACCAGGACTAGAACAGGACCAAACCAAGTTGGAGCTAAACTGGGATCAAACCAGGCCCAGACTATCAGACAAGTGTGAGGGCAGCTTTATTTTTATATTTATTTTTAGTTTATGGCTTACCTACATTTGTGGTATTATAGGAAGCAACAATATATTACTCTTTACTAGTGGTGGAAGAAGTACTCAGTTTTGTTAAAGTAAAAATACAGATAACGGAGCAAAAAAACTCAAGTAAAAGTATCACATAAAAACTGTTTACTCAAGAAAAAGTATTAAAGTAGCCATTTAAAAACTTAAAGAGTAAAAAGTAAAAGTATTTTGTGCGTATTTTCAGATCTAATAAAGCTTCAAATGTAGTGATTTTGATAGAGATTTGTGCTGAATTTTGTTCAACAGAAACAATCATTGTATCAATCATTTTTTCTAGTCGTATTTATTTGTATATTTTTGTTTGTTCAAATTATGACATTTTAAAAATAAACCCCTCAGACTTTTCAGCAGGTCTCAAACAATAATAAAAAATACTTTTACTCTTCAGTCTATTCAAGACTGTAATGGAGTTGAAAGTACAGATACCTGCTGTGAAGTGAAAGTAAAAAGTATCCACCTTAAAATGTACTTAAGTACACATTTGAGGTATCTGTACTTTACTTAAGTACAGCACTTTACTACTTTTACTTTGTTACATACCACCACTGCTCTTTACTAATAAGAGACACTGAGCTACATATAACATTGACAGATGTTACAACACTGAGTAAAACGTTGTTGTTCCAGGTGTATAATAAAACAGTTATGTAACCTGCCATAAGATCATGTTCTCTTGTAAATGAATGCCTGTTAAATAGTCTTGCAAGTACTTTAATTACATCATATTTTCTGAACCAACCTTTTTGAAATTCATGTCTGCATTTGTTCAGGATTTAGACATTGGGTGAGGGTTAGGGCCCAGCCCCTGTGTACACCGCTGAAGGTAAAAACCCTAATCAATTATTTTGTTATAATATTAAAATTTCAAACAAAATGTCTAGGGAAAAGTATTGATTCTCAATACAGAATTTAGTACCAGAATACACAGAATATAATTGTCAACAATAGCAGTTTTTTTGGGTTTTTTTTAATGTATTTTTATGTGGTTTTATAATAACTCTGACAGAAAAATCTATTTACTATTTTAAGTATTGATAACTGCTCAAATGGGTATGTATTTT
>KN470425.1:35478-54185 GCA_000787095.1 Periophthalmodon schlosseri | reverse complement strand
TGTGTATGTATATGTGTGTGTGTATGTTTTTCTTCTTCACATATTTCTGTTATTAATTGTTCATACTGAGTCCTGTTGACCCTATTACAATCCCTCCTCTATTCTTCTGTGCCAGCTTTATCCCTCTCTCTCTCCTCTCTTTCTTCTCTCTCTCCGTCTCTCTCTCTGGACTTTTAACACCGGCTAACATCTGTTCATTCCTGTGTATCCCTCCTCTGGGACTTCCATGCTTTTTTCCAGGCTCCATTGTTTGGTTCTAGTTTTGTTTTCTGCTCGTTATTTGTGCCGACGCGCTTTACTCCCAATTAGCCTCGTTAATTACCGATCCCACGCTCCTCCATGCGACCGAGTTGTTCATTTAATGTCATTTTACAGGTCGTTGGCTTTGATTTTGAAATTGAACTGACTTCAGATCTGTTATCTAATGCACTGCAAAAAGTCTATTTCTTATAAAAATATTACTCTTCACTGTCCAGCTCTATTGTTTTTATTTGATTTATTTTTCTACATATTATATATTGACAGTACAATATGAGTATGTCCCCAGATGAACACAATATTCTGTAAAGCTGCAAAATTCATCACAATCAAATCAAAATCACAACTTGAAACTCACAGACTACAATTTTTCAAGTGCCACAGTTTCCTCCACAAACAATAAAAAGTCCTGTCTCATTCTGCATAAACACTGTTTCGATCTACATGTTCTGTAAACACACGTGACTCTTATTATTAGCGTATTAGTGCTGTTAGTTGTCAGTTCATTGGACTATTTGCCAAGTTTAAAATGTGAAACAAATCGTTCAGCCCTTGTATTCTGTTATTTTGTATTTTCACAATAATTAAAAAATAAAAAAAATAATAAAATGTTTTCCTTGCTAATTTTATATTAGTGACAAGGCCCATTATCCCACTGTATTTATCCAACCCCACAACAATCTACAGATTCATTAGAATAATGCTCGATTCTCTTTTAAACACTATTGGAATATAGGAGATTGTAAAAAAAAAAAAAAAAAAAATGTTTTTTTTTTTTTTTTTTTTGAATGAGGAAAAATTTTTTAGCAACGTGTTTGGAAAAGCAGTTTTTTTTTTTATCTTGAAATGAGAAAAGATATTTTGAAAAAACTCAGATATTCTTGTTGCAGTGGCATATGCAGTTGAGCTCATTGTGAGTCATGTAGCTGTATTTTAACAGTGCATTAACATGCTCCGAGTTGTCACAGCCTATCTCTCCCCGTAGCCTTTAGCTTAGTCTGCATTAGCGCCGCTGTCTTCTCCCTCCGCAGACATTAGCATGTCTTGTCTTGTCACATACTTAAATTATTCTTACCGACGCTCGACAAGGGGTCTAAACCAATCGCGGGGGCTCGCTACAGCGCTATAAACATTAGCGTAAGTGTCATGCTACGGCAGCTATTGTGGCATGAACAAAAACAATGCATTTTGAAGTAGCATATTCTGGGGATGCACTAAGTAGCCGCGCATCTGTTTAGCTTTAGACGACACAAAGCGAAAATCTTTTTTTTTTTTTTTTTTTTTACAGTTCAGCAATAGTAGAGAGCTGTGCGGCGCTCCCGGCTAAATACCACACTAGATAGCAGATTTCCCATTGATTTGTGCTATAAACAATGTCATCTATAGGGCCTTGAACGCATCGCGGCTTCGCGGTCCTGCGGGGGTGAAATGTAAACAAAGATATGTACATTAGAGAGGGTGTTTATATTATAGGCGCTTCATTTATGTGCTGGATCGGCGCCAAAGTATAGCACCACAGGCTAACGCTAATGGTGAGTTAGCGAGAGTTAGTCAGCTGGTCTGATTGAGGGGTGTCATTCTATCCCTGATCTGATTTTTTTTATATTTTTCACATAGAGGCGTATAGGCTATACTATGCAATTCAGTATCAAATGTGTTTTTAATAATTTAATCATTTTAAACAAAAATAAACAAATAAATAAATAAAAGGAAGCTTGTCAAATTGGCGCATAAAAAATGAAAATAAAAATAAAATGGTAATAATAAAATGTACCAAAATTATATACATTAATAAGTAAAAAAAAAAAAATTGATCTGTATATTTTATCACAGTACATCGATATAATTCTAAAAACACAATAAAATAAAAATAAAATGGTAATAATAAAATGTACCAAAATTATATACATTAATAAGTAAAAAAAAAAAAATTGATCTGTATATTTTATCACAGTACATCGATATAATTCTAAAAACACAATAAAATAAAAATAAAACTTACATGAGACCATACTTAAACAGTAAATTACCAAAGGCGCCATAACACACTGAATATGTGTAGTAACAGAAACTAGTGTTGTCACGATACTAAAATTTCAAACTCGATACTCAATACCTATTCCGATACCACAAAAAAAAAAACAAACAAAAAACACTCTCGTTGCCAGGTTAGGTTTTCTTTAGACAACAGAATGTCATTTTGTCATTTTTTTGTCATTTTGGCATTACATAAAAGTACTTTACTCCTTATCTGTGTACCCCCTCAGTCGTCCAGGTTTTGTGGTCTTTTTGTGGCTTTTTCAGTATCTATACTTGTTCAAATGAGTATCTAGTTTCGATACTAGCTTTAGTATTGATTAGTATCTGATTTTCAATACTTTTGACAACCCTAACAGAAACAAATCAGTTACGGTGTCTTAAATAAAACCATAGACTAGTTTGCGTGTTCCTCCATGTGTTAGCGCGGCTGGCTGGGTGTGCGGAGCTTTGGGTTGTGGCGAGATTGCGAAAAAGGCGCCAAAGATCCACTTCACAGAACAAGTGTGGCGTTAAAAAAAGAGACAGAAAAAAATGTGCTCCAATCTGCTGACCAACGTAGAGCTGAGGACGAGTTCATATGTGCACGCTTAATAGAGACCAGAGGAAAGAAAAGACAAGATGACAACATGAAGACATTTGCAATTTGCTACTAGATTGCTCACAATTTATTTAAAGAGGGGGTATTTCACTTCTATGGGGTATTTACTGCATACACACATACATAACATCATTTTTGATGCTCTGAGTCTCCCCTCCCTTTGCTCCCCGCGCTATCGCTCCCTCTTTAGACCGCTATCAAAACACAATTAGCGCGCGTCCCACTAATGAATCTACAGCACATTGCATCAGGTTTGTCAAGTTGTTGTGTACAGTTTTGTATCATGTTTTTGTATATTTATGGAGAATTGTTGTGTGGGTGACGTAGGCTTGTGGACAGAGCATTGCAGAATTTTACAGCCAACCCTAAAGAGTGTTCGTAAAGGGCTAGATCGCTAGATTGCTCAAACATACATGGATGACATGTGCATGTTTGAGCAATCTTTAATCGCTCATTTTCAAGACGCCATTTTGCTGATCAACCCCCGTTTTCACCTCCACCGGTACACGCCCACTGTGACGTACTTACTTCTTTCTCCAATTTTATTTTCTTAATCGTTGATACATGTAGGATTTGGCAGTGTCGCGTAGTCATTTTGGTACAAATGAAAAAGAATCTGCTGCTCACTAGTGTGATGTGCAGCTCTCTATAGGGGGCGCCGACAGCATGCGGCGCTTTGTTGTGATGATGTTTACGGCGACGTCAGCTCCCATCGGACACTGCAGTTTTGTAATGCGGAGTGTCAGCGGACTTGTTTCTTTTATTAAGTTTTAGAGGAATATTGAGATTTAAATGATCTAAATTACAACACAATGATCCACAGGTGTCATAGATTATAGCCATAGACACAAGCACAATATGTCTTCTTTCTCTCTCTCTGTCACTGTGTGTTTGTGTTGCTAAAACCTTTCTTTCTTTGCCTCCCCCCTTTTTCTCTCTCCTTCTATCTCTACCCTTGTCTTTCTCCTTCCTCTCTTCCTCTGCTCTCCCTCTCTTCTCTCTGTCCCTGTTGCCGTGGCGCTCGAACTTGGCGGCAGATGTTTGGTTGTGTCTCTGAAGTGTGTCCCTCGCCCCACGCGCCTCCCTCACCGCTCAGTCATTGCACATCACATCCTCTCTCTCTCTTTCTCTCTCTTGTCCCTCCATCTCTATTATCTCTGTCTCTCGCTCTCTCATTTCTACCCTCTCTTCCTCATCTTTCTCTCTCCTCTCTCTCTTTAGCCCTCTCTTCCTCCTCCTCCCTCTCTCATCTTTGTCTTCTCTCTCTCTATCCATCCATTTCCTCTCTTCTCACTTTTTCCTCTTTTTCTCCCTCTCTTCTCTCTCCATCTCTCACTCTCCCTTTCCTCTCTATCCCTCCATTTCCAGCCTCCTCTCTACTCCCCCCGCTCTCTCCACTCTCTACCTCTCTCTTCATCCCTCCACCTCTCCCCTCTCGCTCCTCTCTTTCTCATTCTTGTGTATCTCTTTCCATCTCTCTCCCTCATCTCTCTCTCTCTCCCTCCCTCTGTTTTTGCCCGGGGCCACTTCTCCGCCGCAGCTGTGTCCATCCCCCGCTCTACCTTTGGTGTTCGAGGCCCTCGGGCGCTAAATGTGTGACCACAGGAACAGAAAGGAAAGAGAGAATAAAACGGAAAGAAAAAAATATTAAAATGGTGGTGCCACTGGCTCGCATCTGCTCAGGGCGGAGGGCTGGATGGACAGAAAGACAGGACGCTGGCAGGAGAAAGAGAGGAGGAGGAGGAGGAGGTAGAGAGAGGAGGAGAGAGAAGGGAGAGGAAGAGAACGTAGAGGAGGAGAAGAGAAGGGGGGCAGCCATGTTACCTTGACAAGAAAAGAATAAGAAAAGTTCTCAAGGCCACAAACAAGAGCTCTGAGGAACATAACAACATTTCCAATAGTCATTTTAATGGGTGAACTTGAAAAAAAATCTAGTTTTGGACTTGGACTTGGACACTATAAGAAAAGACCTATTTCCTCTTTGTAATCAAGAATTGTTTTGTTATGGAACCAAAAAGTTTAAGTCTCACAAGCTTTGCAAATTTAATCAGATTTAGTCAAATAGATTTTTAATTTTAGTGTAGTTTTAGTCGATGAATTGTCATTCACATTTTGTAAAATCTATAATACATTTAGAAAAAAACAACAACAGAATTTTGCATAGACATATGTGCAGATGTAGACCTGCAGATATAAGCAGATATATGACATATGTAGATGTTTAGATTACATAAATTACGTTCACGTTCTAATTGATGACGTCATAATCTCAGATGGAGGGCGGGGCCTATATAACTCTATGATTCACTGTTTTTGAAAGAAATATCCAAACTTACGATACAGCTCAGTTTAAACTATCGGGATTTGAAAGTGTCGTGATGTCTTTTCAACCCAAACTAATGACAACAAATTTGATTCCATTTATTAGCCGATTTGAATCAGACTGTCATTAATATTTTAGTATGACGGTGTTAAAATATAAATGTCCAAATCGTACGGTCAAATATTGCAGTTCATAATTCAGTGTCCCTGGCCATAGCTTGACAGTATGTGATGAGCTGTAGACAATGTCAAATGAGGGCTAAAGTGTGCTGTAGTGAGGTCATGTGACTCATTATGTAAACATGAGTCCAACATAAACAGCATCAGAGCAGCAGACGACACTCGGGTTAATTAGCATGGAACAGTCTGGCTATAGAACCAGACCATGAGATCATTATGCTGTTACTCAAACTATAACATATGTAGATCATTATCTTACATTTTGTTCAGTGTAAACCGCAATATTGATCTAAAATGGCTTAATAATAGAAACAGGTCCATTGACTCCTTGTTCGTTCATTTTCTGATCTATATTATAATGTTGTTTCGTCATCACAAACAGACCTGGAGTTGTGTTTTGAGTTCTTCTCTCAAACGGAAAACATTCTGTTCCACCTTGTGATGTCATGTGATAATACAGGAAGTGCTCCACTGTGTTTTCAAACTCCACACACCTTCACTAGAATCATTTGGATCATTTCAGTCCTGGAATTTCCAATCTGAATAAAATGTAAAAGGAGCTGTTAAAATGAAAACTACCGCTTCATGACATCACAAGGTGGAACAAATCATTTTGAGCTTTGGAGATGTACACAGACTAATAATAAAGGGTTACTCAAATGTGTGAATGAAACAAAACACAACTCCAAGTGTTTTTTGAGGAAGTAACAACATTGTAACCATGGCTTAAAGCTAAAAGAGTCAATTTTGAGTAATATAGGACCTTAAACAGGACTCTGATTTTTTTGAATAAAGTGTGAACCATAGACTGTGTATATAAATGGACATAGGTGAGCCGCCACGTTCCAAATAGGAAGTGAGCATGAGCGCACTTCCGGATCCATCGACTCTACCTGCAGTTCCCTTTCTATTAAAAAACTGTGGCCCCTCTCACTGTAACTGCTGCAGTGAGCCTAGTCATTTTGGTTTTAAAATGTTCGTATTAACCGCTCTACATTTTTGGTTTTAAAATGTTCGTATTAACCCGCTCTACATGATCCTGGTGTTTTTATTTCATTATTTCATTATTATAAATCAAGCTATGAACAGTAATAACAGACAAATCAGTCGCCTTCTTTCCCCGAGGTCGTTCCCGCTAGCATTAGCGACAGGTTTGATTGACAGGGTTGCTAAGCGCTCGCTCCCTACTAAACCAGCCGTGTGGGCGGGAAGTGACATTACCTTCAACAGCCTCGCTCCGGATTGGCTCTTTGATTGCTATGATACTCGCGGTGGGAATTCCAAATCTGAAACTCGGCTCCAAATTCGCCGTTATAGCTGCTCTAGCCTCAATGAGCTTCATTTGACTGGAGCCGAACGCTGTGGGTGACGTCACACTCCCTTAGTCCACTTCTTTATACAGTCGATGGTGTGAACGCAAGTTTAGATGCAATTTTAATCTCGGGTTTCAACTTCCTGTTACATGCAACATTTTGAGGACTTTTTCCAATTCATAACATATAATATTTACTTTTAAATTGTTAATCGCTATGGCAATGGTTCAAATATTTCATAATTCTTATACCCATGAACAGTAGCTTATTGTTCTGTGACAAATTTTTGGCGTCTTTTTCACTCCTCACGCCACGTTGTATTCACAAGATTACTTTAAAATGTAGAGTCAAAGAATATTTCAAAAAGTCTGCAAAATCATAAATAAAAAACGTTCATCCGATGCAAAACGGCACAGTTGCGTACTTCTAAACTCATATAAATAGTACATTACTTTAACTCCTCGCAGACCACCCACATCAATGTTGTTTGGAGTCCTTTTAGATCAATGGGGCTGATTGGGATGCACGGGATGGCCTGGTGATCGGGTTAACTCCACATGAAGAGGAGGCAGACAGGCAGGCAGAGGGAGGGTTGGGGGTGCGATTCCCAGAGCAGAACAGATGTGGATGACAACGTGCTCCTTTACACCTGTACGGCCCTTGTAACCTGGCGCTGTCGTGAATATTCATGACCCCAGAGGTTTGCTGTCGGCCATCAAACGCCCCTCCCCCTCCCTCCGCCCTGCTTTGGCTCTGTACCGGGACATGTACACACACATACTCGCATGTTGGGTGTTCATGCTTCATGGGGACATTACATTGACTTTGGTTCGTTTCTTGGAGACTGATCCAAACCATAACCATAGTCTCTAATTGCCTAATATAAAAATGGAGCTTTCTACCATGTTACAACATTGTTCCCTCATCAAAACATGCTTGAAGAGTGTTGTCCAATGCTCAGCCCACAAGCCTACGTCACCCATGATCCTGCACAGCAATTTTCCATAAATATACAAAAGCATGATACAAACCTTCACAAACCTGATGCGGTGTGCAGTAGTTTTATGAGCAAAATGCATGCCGATTGTGATATGATAGCGCTCTGAAGAGGGAGTGGCTTATCGAGCGAGGGGAGCAAAGGGACTCAGAGCATCAAAAACGAAACTGAAGCTTTTTAAACATGTTAATATGTTGTTCTTAGCGAATATAGCATTTTCAAAACAATAAAAGGAAACATGCTGATGTAAATATGTTGTGTGTTACAAGTTAATACCCCACTGAAGTGTAATATCCCCTCTTTAACCTAAACCATAACTTTATTATTTGAACCTTTATTTGTTTAAAAATGTATGTAAAATCATAATGTACAATAGAAATCAAGTACTATTTTATCACATATTTTTATAGTAGTAGTAGTAGTAGTAGTAGTGATTTAATCTTTCCAGTAGCAGTAAGTAGTAGGGTAAGGAGGGAAGTCTTTGTTTTTCTGGTAACTCTATGAGATCAGTAACATGACCACAGACCACTAATATGCTTTGTGCGAGTGCCTTTAAAACCAGAGCTCCAGCGCTCTGCTCGAACTGTACTAAAGAATTCCCCCAGAGATTGCTCTCTCAGGCACAAGCTGAGGTCTGTGGGCTGAAATCTGACAATGCTCAACAACATCTGGTTAGCCGTGTGGTTTCATAGGTCTGTGTCTAACCTGTCTGCAGCGAGAAGTAAGGCAGCGTAATATGAGAAGAAATACAATAGAAATGCCATGTTTGATAAGTACCAGAATGTGAACGTGGTCTCAAACGGCTTTTCCAGGGGCTGGAAAAGTGTTTAAGGTGATAAAAAGTTACAAACGTGTATAACTCAGGTATACAGCGTGACAGGACCGAGATTTCAAATGTATGTTGTGCAGGTTCCCACGCCATAGTAGCACAGTATAAAGGTTCAGATATCTATTGTTGTTGTTTTTTTTTTTTTTCCCCACATACTCACTTTTATGGTTCTGGGGTCTCTATGGCAAATTGCATTGTTATCAGCCTAAAGTGATATGACTGTCAATCTAACACCACTGCAGTTTTCAGTGAGATCGAGGCATGGGACAATATTGAAATTTTTTGTGACAATTATCATGGCCAAAATAATTGTGATTGACGATTATATCACGATAATGATTAAAGTTGTTATGGATATGAATAATTATAACTTTAACAGAGAATATTATGCATAAGCAGGGCCGTCAACTGAAATTTGGAGGCCTGGGGTAATAAGCCTCACATGGCCCCCCTGTAATACAAATTAAGAGAAAGAGGGTCCAATTCTGGGCCCCTAAGACCCTGGGGCCCCGGACAACAGACTCCTTTGCTCCCCCCCGTTGACTTCCCTGTGGATAAATCGTTTTTTTATGCACATTCAGGTGACATAATGGCGATTATTTTTGTTGGCGATTATCACTATTATATAAAATGTCCCATGAACAATTATTGTCGACCCTTTTTATCCCAGTTAACAATATTATTGTTTATTGTCCCGTCCCTAGTCAGAATGTGAAAAAATTTACAATGGGTAAAACTAGACACACATACGGAAAAATAGGGTTTAAGTAATTATAAAAAGTCCTTACTAAAACAGGACACAAACATCAAACAAAATTAAAATAAAAGTAAATATAGCAATTGTGCAGCTGTACTAACACCACAGAAAAAGCTGTGGTTAGCCTGTGGTCTGACAACTGTGCCAAAGCTTCAGAGAGGTTTGGCATTGGTCTGTGGACTTCCTGTTTTGGTGAGAGGGAGGAGGAAGTGTGACTATATTTGGTCATGCTTTCTGCAGATGTGCACAGTGCAAGAGTGTAACCCTCTACTTCCTTTGAGTGTGATTCTGTTTAATGCTTTAAACAGCAACCACATGATTTCAGCCTGATCCGTCACAAAAGTCCCTATTCTATAAAGAGATCAAATGTGTCCACAAATGTAAACCACAGAATTTGTTTGCAATGCATCAGAAAAGGGCTAGGGCATGTCAGTAAATATATCATGCTTGAGTATTGTGCAAAAACCGAATGGACTGTAAAATGAATTTTTAAAACACCTAAACTTCCCATAGCCACATTTCAAAAGATCAGGGCAGTCTTTTGTGATGTCACGTAGAGCTTGAAATTGCAGTGGCCACTGAAGGCAGCACAAAGTTAGATTTAGGCGTTTTTGACCAGAATGCTGCAAATTTACACCATTTGCACTAAAGCCGCCAAAAAAATGACTAAGAACAGTAGATAATGCTATGAGAATACAATATACACAGTTCAGAAGCAACAAAAAAGTGGATTTAGTGTTAATGCCAAATTGTACAAACATACTACTCCAGAAAAGTTACATAGTGCATCTCTAAAATCAACAATATACTCATTCTAATACGGCACACCAAAACAAGTCATTTGCTATTTTCTTGAATATAACACCAGCCCACCTCTAAGTGCAATACACAACTTCTCTATTTATTCTGAACTGAAGATTGCTCAAGTCTTCCCTAAGTAAAGACCAGTCAGAGCATGTTTATCTGCACTGATGCATATAGTATAGTATATAGTATATAGTATATATATAGTATAGTATAATGCCATATGTCACACTGAAGACGACACGCTCATTTGCCAAAGCAATCAAGATGGCGCACAGGTCTATGAGAGGCAGGTCATTTTCAGTGGTAGAGTGTACTGGAAATTTGTACAAGTAAAAGTACAGTTACAGACCAAAAAAACCCCAAAACAGCTGAATTACAGAGCAGACAATGCAATATCACTGTGTAGGGACAGAATGCAGCAGAGACAAATCACTGTTCTTACCTGGTCGGCTGATGTCGGCCGCATCAGTGATACTCGGTCATACTGTCGTCTCAGCAGAGCCCACAGAGCATCCATCCGACCCTGACATGCAACACAAATGGCAGTTTTTAGTTTTAGTTTTTAATAATTCAAATAAATTCTAATAAAAATACCAAATATGATTAGGGTTAAATATGTAGAAGTAGTTAAACTTCCTAAGATCTATTTTAAAAGTTGTAAATACATTGGATTTGTTTAGTTTAGTCTAGTATATTACTTTAGCTATTTGGGACTTTGCACTGAAATAGATGTTATCCAATGTTTTCTGTAAAATCTTAAATATGATGATAACTATTTAGTGAATTGAGTTTCCTAACCTGTCATATGCACTTTAAGGGTTTAGAAAATACCCACCCAGACACCAGCAAAACAAGCAAACTCACACACAAAAAGCCCACACAATCTGAGAAGCAAACCCTGAACCGAGAGCACCCACTGCCAGTCCTTGTTATCTCAGCCTATGTCATCATAGGTATAATACTCCCCACAATGGAAGCATAAGTACATGGAGACCAGAAGAGACTGTGACCAGACTGGACTTTACTAGATTGAATGGACAACACTATCACAATGTGTTGATGTGAATAAACTTCTCCTGTGTTAGAACTCCAGGTTTATGTCTCTTTTCTTCAACTCTTGATATTCAATTCATTCTCCAACACTAGTAAAGCAAATGTCATAGTATTGACGTAGACTTTATTATTAAAACATTATTAATGACTAATATTAATTTATTTTTGGGGTTTGTGGCATTTGAATTAAAGAAGTTGCAAACCAAGTGAGCCACCAAATACATGATTAGATCACTGAAACAAAGTTCAAATTGTCATCCAATGATATCTAGTTTTAAAATATAGTAATTCAACAAAAACTCTCCATACTGCTGGGTTTCAGGTGGCATGATAGCATTTTATAGGTCAGTATTATTAAATACAGATGGGGGCAGCTAAAATTAATATTGTTAGAATGCAGATTTTTGTTGTAATATAGCGAGTTCTTGAGTCTAGTCAGTAGTAGAAACTAAAATGTTATTGTGAGAGGTTTGTCTGACCTTGATGGGGGTGTACCACTTGTTCTGGGGCTGATGTGTAGGACTAGGTCTGGCTTTGGGTCTCTGGACCATGGGTTCCTCTGCATCTTCAGGGATGGAGATCTTTGCGTTTTTAGCCTTCTCCAGCCGGGCCCCCTCCTCCGTCGAGCCCTTCTCTCCCCAACGCACCTACATAAAACCAGGAGACAAACGTTTTAAGACCCTGCGCTGTCCATTACCAGGGTTGCCCGATTTTCGAGAGCAACAAGTGACCAAGCCTTTGAAAAAAACAAAACAAAACTCCAAAACATAACATTAATAACGGCTTCGACTGTACATGGTCATTACTGCGTCTATTAACATAAAACAGAACTGAAAAGAGGATATGAGAGGACCAAAAAAAAACACAAATCGCAACTCTCAAAATGTGCAAGCGATTTTACAAAAAAAAAGAAGCCCATAGTCACTATAAAGAAGCGAATCTGGCAACTATATTCACTACGTACAATACAATGTCTTTTGTGCCAGTGGATTTTGGACCTCTCCTCATCCCAGATAAATTGTTGAAAAATGTAAAGCATATGTGCTGGAACTGAAACGTTTTTGGAAACAAGAAAACAAGAATCACAATTTAATTAAGCACATGTCCAGGAGCATTAATGATTTTCCAAAACCATTAAATTACATAATGATACATCTTGCAGCTCTAGTGCCTGTATGGAATTTGTATGCAAAAGTACAGTTAATTACTGTAGTTTCAAAATGATAGAAACGGCAATAATTTGCATGTTCTTTTATGTTGCGTGGAGCTCGGGAGTGTACCAGGGTGCTGTGTGGGTGAAGAAGACAGGAGGAAAGTGTGTCATTGAAATGGTTTACATGTTCAGAGAGGTTGCTGATAGTTGCCTTTCCAATTGTTTCAGTTATTATCAGGAAAAGCGATATTATTTGAACATGTTTACCTCATATCCGGGGATTATGGAATTTCAATCAAAATCTTACATATGGTTCCTTTAAGATATGTAGTCTGTACCAAACACATGTTGTTTGCATATTTAATCTGTCTCCCTCCCACCTCTTGACGTCACCCGTTTACCATATTGTCCCATGTGTGAATACTTCTTCATTCAGTCCTTTACATCTGCTCTACCTCCGTACAAAAACATGTACCTTTGTGTACACTAGCAGCTAATTAGTGACACATTCACACTGTAGGTTAAAGTGTGACATCCTCGCAGGTTTTCAGACCTGTTTCTGATGAATAAAAGATCATTTGTTTTCTGCTTGTTGGAGACAAGAGGAGTTTTTCTCAGTGTGACGTCTTCAGTGCAAAGGTTTGGTCCTGACAAGAGCCGGGCCTCCAGGAGCAGCAGCCTGTCAGGGGGAATCCACCTGGGACAATGGGATGAAAGAGGCCCCGGCTCAGGCTGAGCACACTCCAGGGAGAGGGTTAAACACATGACAGCCCCAGAGGATCATGGGAAGTCCCTGCAGCGCCAACCACATGCTGCTTGGAACATGCAGTTGTTTAAAAATGGAGATATCTATAACATGTAATTGTGTTACTGCATTAATAAAGTCCCATTGTGTAACACTTCAGACAATAAATACATAAATAATAAAGGCATTATTTTCATGGCCAGGGTGTTTCTTTATTGTGTTTTTATTTATGTTTTTATGAAATGCATCTTTGACTTAGGCGAAATGTCTTCACTGTAAAACTGTAAAACTCTCTTTTGCTACCATGCAAAATGTTACGCATTGGACTGTTATTAAATTATATATGTGATGATGCGCTTTGTGCATGTGTCATTAACACATCTAAACACATGAAGCATTATCACACACACGTACTCTGCCACTAAAAATCTACATGGGACGTAACAACCCAGGTCACTAATTATAACTCTGGTTCTAGGAGTGTGCAGGCTTGGGTTCAAAACTATTCTATCTTTATAATGAATAGGCCATGTAAATTAAATGAATGAACACATTACACATTTTCTTGAATACGTGGGACAGCGTTGATTCCATTTTCTTTTGTTTTGCTTGTAGTTGATCAAGTGTGGGTGCGCCTTAGGTTAGTAAATGTGTGAAGTGATGTCAGCGGCCCCTCCTCCTCTCCACCTGCTTCTTGTCTAGTCGGAAACTCTCTTTTAAAGATCACAATGTTCCTTTAAAATATTCACACACTGGATACAGTTTGATCTGAACAGCCACCCTGTTTGAAGTCTTTTAAAACCTGGATACGAGCTCTGCCAAAGCCAATCAGCCTTTAGATGATGGACGAAGCTAGACCTCTCTTTACGAACACTCCAGGGACTGCGGTAGTAGAAGGAGCCTCCCGGAGGATTGTGGGATATCCCCGTAACTTCACAGCAGGGCGAGGACATGAAACAGAGCGCGCAGAGATGGAGAGAAGGTGGAGGTAGAGGAGGAGGTGGGGATAGGTCAGAGGAGATGGAGTGATGAGAGGAAGAAGAGTGGACCTGGCAGGAGCTGTCATGTCCCACCCGTCACAGATAGGAGGCAGCGGCGCGCAACCCAATCAAAAGTTCAAATCAAACATCGGCCTCAGCACTTTTAACACCACGAGAACGTGAAGAAGAGACGTGAGTACAGAAAGAGGTGGGATAAGCTCAGTTATTTTTGTTTGCTTGTAATGTTAGATTAACATTTGTACCTTTCTAATATTGTTGTCATGATACTAACTTTTCAAACCCGATTTCCATACCAAGGGAAAGGCTTGAAACTCAAATAAAATGATGATACCACAATGATAATAAAACATACACATGATCCCTAAAAAGATCCCTATGTAGAGGATCTGTACCCAGGCTAACACCAGACTGATCACATTTATCAATCTGGAAGCAGTCTGCAAAAAGTGACAACATCGTAACAAATACTTCAAGCTGATTGGTTGAAGCGTCACAGCAGTGGAACAAGCTGAAAAATCAAACTTTTGTAAAATCCAGTTGAAAGAAAAGCACAGATATTGTCCTTGTCCACAAATGCACAAACTGTTTGCACGATTCACAGAGAGGCTGAAGCATGTCCCTCCGTGTCACCATGTTTGTTTTGGTTTGTTTCAGCGCTTCCCAGGCCAGTATTTACCACAATACTGCCCTGGGATTGGTCTAAACCACTGAGTTTGTGAACTCACAAATATTGCAAGAATTCAGCTTGCCTTAATGACTACTTTTAATGACTACCCTTTGCCCTTTTTCACTTTCTGAAATGTTATCTTGTGCTACATTTGAATTGTTTTAATAATATTTTGACGTTCTTAGTGTTGTTGCATGTATTATATAAAAACATGGTTCATTCTTCACTTACTCCCAAAACTTTTGCATGCAAGGCATCCTTATCAGTTATAATTACTGACACAAATACACATCGGACATTTCACAGGACCAGGCAAATACACCACAGCTGATTTATGTACAAAAAAAAAAAAAATAATAATAATAATAATAATAATAATTGTTAACTTGGGACTGACCTCCATACGTTTGATGCCTCCTGCTCCTCTTCCTCCGTAGTATGAGGCGTCCACTGTTGGCCATTTCTTTTTTGGTAAAGGTTCAGGCTCCTAGGAAAAAAATACACAAATAACATTATACTGAGCCACCCAGTGAAGGAAACTGTCCTGTCCTGGAGCAAAATACTTCACCCACATGGCAAACTCCTATCACTAAAGAGACTGCTTATAAGAGGAAGGTCATCTGGCCCTCTGCTTTGACAGGGTGGAGAAATTTCACTACGTGGAAAAGAAAGTCTCTCTTAAAGAATTCCACAGTATGGCATTAAACCTGTTTACCTTTCATTTATTCAAATACAGATGTTTTAAATGCTAAAAATACCATGAAAAACATGCATTCTACTGTGAGTGAGGTTGCCACTCCACAGATCTGACCTGGAACTTGACCTGGTTGTGTCACCTGCTTGTCTCTATTCGAGATGCATACCAATCATACTGATCCTTATAAATCCAGACCCGCCCCTCCTCTCCCCTCACTCTCCCCTTTGGTCCTCCAAGTATCGCCCAGTTTAGCAGCTCTATTTGGAATATGGCTGTGGAAGGAGTGTAGGTGTTTGGTCGTGCTTTAACAAAATGAAAAGTAGTGAAAAACAATGAGTAATCTATTGAGGAGTGTATTGCTTATGAAATATATTACGTAATAAGAAGTTTGAAGACATGACTAAACAACAATTTCATTGCATTTGCCTCTCGTTCACAAAATGGCCGCCCTGTCAGCAGTAGCAGCCGTAGCAGCAGCAGCAGTAGCAGATTTGGACTAGCCAGCGGTTGTTCCCTGACAACAGTGACTGACACGAGACTGAGAAGCAGGTTGTCCAACATGTGAAGGAGCTCAAAGACAAGATGGCCCTGCGGAGTTTAACATGAGGCCGGCATACAGACAGACTGACAGGTAGAGAGAGAGACAGGAGTAGACACAGGCACTTGTCAGGGTCATAAGAAAAAGACAACACGCATTCATTTGTCAAGAGGAGACTCAGATGTGCGTCCCCAGTTGTCCCAAATGTGTCCTAGTTTAAAGTGGGACTAAACAGCTAAACTCCACTCACAGCCACATTTCAAATAGCGCTGATAAACTGGGCAGTGCCTAAAGATGAGAGTGAGGGGGAAGTAGGGGCGAGGAGGGGCGGAGCCTGGGGGTATAAGGGACAGTGTGAATAGTCTGAAAGGTATACACACTTCAAGCTCCGCCCCCGCAGTCAGGTGTAATGGTGATTGCACCTGGCTGTAATCAGGGTAGTCCTGTGTGATGTCACATAGCACACTCAGTTTTTGACTATTTTTGAAACAAAGCTGCAAATTTACCTAGTTTGCACTAAAATAAACAGTAGATAATGTTATTCAATTTTTTGTAAAATCTTAAATATGATGACAACTATTTAGTGAATTAAGTTTTCTAACCTGTCATATGGACTTTAAGGGTTTAGAGGATACACACCCAGACACCAGCAAAACAAGCAAACTCACACACAAAAGGCCCAAGCAATCTGAGAAACAAACCCAGGACCTCCTTGCAGTCATACAGAAGTCTTTTGCACGATTGGCATGTACGGATTCTGCAGGTATATCTGTCAGTGCATTACTCACCGGTGGCGGAGGTCTGGATGGAGGAGGTGGAGGAGGAGGGTCCTTGATGACCTGGATAAAACAAAGTACATCAGCTGTCAGCAGTACATCACACAGGCCTGTTCAGTCACTGTTCTGTCACTGCTCAGTCCTTTAGATGGGAGTGGACATGAGGTGATGGAGGAGAGGAGACAGACAGAACACTGAGGAGAGCAACTTTACACCACGTTGGCACCACGACCACGGTTAGCTAGGTAAGACGTTATAACCATTTGTGCAACCTCTGCCATTTTGTTGTTGAAGCTGCTCTTTACCTGTGTGCATTATTACGGGACACATATTATACAGTCTTGTGGCTTAAATTCTCTTTTCAACATGCTTTGGTCTTCTTGGGATAAATATTTCACATTTTCTAACTTAACATAATGAACAATGAGAAAGTAGATGAATGAAGTCCTTATCCCCTGTCAGTGCTAATAGAGCCATGTGCTTGTTGTGAATACAATTTGACCACAGAATGAGTCCCGTGATGAATCATGGACTTAAAAACGACTTAAAAGCAAAAGTTTTATCTACGATGCAAGAGAACTGGCAAAATGTGAGCTTGAAACTTGATTAACTAATCAGGGAATCATATTGTCTGTCCGTATCATTTTCATTTTTTTTTCAATTTGTAACGCAAGCTTTGTTATACATTATACTTGTGTAAAATGTTTTGAAAGACACACTACAAATTAGCAACAGAAATTCTATTGGTAAATTTGACAGAGACGTTATTTGCTGTGAGTCTGGTTTCCATTAATTTCATTCAACATATATGATAAGGTAAAAGATGCGCTTTTCATCATCTGCTTGTCTCCATTGATATGTTATTTCTTTGCCAAAAAGTTCCCACAGAGTATGGCATTAAATGTGTCCATGGTGTGATTTGTCCAAAAAGCAGAATGGGGGATAATTTTCTTCATATTTAAACTTTTTTAGGCCAGTAGCACAAATGTCACGTGAGCAATAGGCGCCTGCTGCACGGCATCAGATCATTTCTGTGTTTGCGTCTCTCCATTTGTGTGTGTGTGCAGCGCCCCAGCTCCAAGCGGCACAAACGCAGGTGAAGAACGCATGAAAATGCTCCGACACACAGCGCCCCGGATTATCAAAGCAGGGCCGACAATGACGATGACTCTACGCTGCCAGCTGCTCCTAAAGGCGACTATACAAAGTTTGAGCTGCAAATGAACTGCTCAATTTGGGGCACAGTCTGTACCTGGCCCAAGAATAAAGCGGGAGGGATACGAGGAACAGAAGCAGACAGAGGGACAGACAGACCAGAGGGGGGGTTTGGCTGTTTCTAAAAAAAAAAAAAAAAGTAAAATATATATATATTCCCACTTCTCTTTTGTATTTTACCTTCTAATGTATTTTAAGTCATATTTTTATATTTTATGGTAATACTTTTTCATTTCTTTCCCATTGTGTAATGCACTTCGACTGACAAAAGGAGTAATCCCACTATTCATAACATCATAGTCTAGCCACGTCCAGCCAGCGTTTACTCCTGACAGGTAGCTAGAGACATCTCCTCTGCTCCTCTGATCACCGCTGCTCCGAGTTAAGCCAACAACCTGGGCCCCCAGTGCTGGAAAGAGACAGGCGAGAAGGCGGGTGGGTGGGGGAGGCAGCGAGGGAGGAAGGGGGATGGAGGGTACACTGGCGGTAGCTCCGGTCTTAATTAATTGGATAGAGCTCGGCGCTTCCAAGCAAATCCCCCCAATCATAAAGTCCTAAGGAGTCAATTAGCCGCGATGAGATACGGCGGAACGGATATCGGGCAGCGGGCCAAAAAAACGAGGAAAAACAGCTTCGTTTGGTGGCAGGCAGAAGGGGCGGGTGGGCGGAGGGATGGGGCAGGTTGTGACCGGACCGCGGGCGATCTCCGTGACAACGCTGACACCGCCGGAGCAGGTTGTCCACAATGCGACGCAGCTCAA
>KN470425.1:19075-35437 GCA_000787095.1 Periophthalmodon schlosseri | reverse complement strand
TGGTAAAACAAATAGACGACAAACTGGTGAAAGGTCCGGCAGTGTGCACGGCTTTTGAAGTACTTTTGGGCTTATGTGCATTGGGGTGTATTGTTCAAATGAGGCAGTTTTCAGAGTTTCAAAGTTGAGATGCATCTTAGTGAAGGCTGCTTAAAGAAAAAACGATCAGAATGAGTCTAGGATTTCAAAAAATCAATACCCAGAAACTAATAGGTGAAATTACAATTAGTATTAAATAAGCATTGTTACAGGGAAAAAATCACACAATAAGACAAAAATTGGACATTCCTGAATAGAACTGGCTTGATCTATATCAGAACTATTAGGGCCACATGGTAATAATAATGACTAAAACGAGTCTTTTCCTTAGTATCAAAATATTATGGACATGAGGGCAACCTGTAGGATCGGCTTCAGCAGCAGGTGCTGTGGTCGCTTGACTCAGAATGAATGAACATATATTATTTACAAATATATAAATTTACAAATTAACCACTGATGCTACTCCTACTACTACTACATATTTACAAGGTACTATTGCTTGATACTTCTACTGCAGATATTGCTATAATAAAAAGCTAGTGATGTACTACTGCTATTACTACTAGTAATGCTACTGCTACTACTACTACTGCAACAACTACTACTACATGACTACTACTACGACTACTACTAGTACTACTACTACATATTGAGAAGGTACTGTTGCTTGCTACTTCTACCTTAAGTATTGCAACTATGGCATACCACCACGTTGAAAAGCTAGTGAAAGGCAATTCTTTTAATCTTTTCTATGAAGCACTGTAAGATTTCTGAAGTTTAGTCCTGGTGTAGTCCTGGTTTAGACCTGGGTTAGAAATGGTTCAGTCTTAATCGCAGTTTAGTCCTGGTTTAGTCCTGGTTTAGTTCTGGTTTAGATCTGGTTTTCTCCTGGTTTAGAAGTGTTTCAGTCCTGGTTTAGCCCTGGTTTGTTACCCAGTTAAACAAGCTACTAGCAAACAGAGCGCAAAGCTTTTCCCGCTGACGACGCCTACTTTGGGGTCACCATGACGATACCCCAGACCACCTTTTAGCGAAAATGATGACACAATCTTAGTTATTAGAGCGATTAAAAGTCATGTTGGACAGTTCCATACTTATTTCGGTACGGGCTGTGTCACTATTTAAAATGTTTTATCGACCAAAACCTCAGCCTAAGCAGAAACCCATAATGTAATGTCCTTTTTCTTCACTGTCTGCTCCTTGTCCCCTCTCTGCCCCATCAAACTCCCAAACTACTGCTATAAATACTTCTAATTGGAGTAGGAGCATATCTCAACTTAAGGCTGCCCCCAGACCGCAGTCCCATTCGTCACCGTGGTTACCATGTCGGCTTTCGTGCATTTGCTAAATTGGTTTTGGTGGGAAAACGTAATGTGATTATGGCCTATCATAGATCCTAGCAGCTGTTTGCTTCGGCGGAGTCCCTCGCACATACTGTTGTCATTAAAATAATGAAAAATCGTCAATTAGGCTGAATTCATAATCTCTCGGTGACATATGACTGTGGAGGCTAGCTGTGGAGGTCACTAGTGTTTTTCAAATGTTACAAGCTAATTATGGTTTCTACTAGAGATGCGTTCATTCAGGTTATGATATTGACAAATACTTAGATTTTGAGTACGCCGATACCAAATACCAACCAATACTGGGGAATTGGTATTAACTGCTAACACATAAGATATTTAGATCATCATGTTACCTTTTATTGTTTTGAAAATGCTTTATTCGCAGAAAACAACGTATTGACATGTTTACTAAGTGTCAGTTTTGTTTTAGACACTCTTGAGTGCCCCCCTCCTTCAGAGCGCTGTCACAACACAATCAATGTACATTCCGCTAATGCACATCGCATCAGGTTTGTGAAGTTGTAGTGTATTGTTTTGTTTTGTATCCTGTTTTTCTATATTTATGGAAGTGCTGTGCGGGAGCATGGGTGACGTAGGTTTGTGGGCTGAGTCTTGGTCAAGAGGCACGGGCTCGTAGTGCTAAGGGTAAGTGCCTGAGAGAGATCGCGAGGTTACATGCATAGATGACAGACATGTTTTTGATGAGGGAACGTTATAGTATGGGACAAAGCTCCATTAAGTCGATTTTGTGTAATAGCCCCTCTTTAAAGCAAAGCAGAGGAATCAAACACTAGTTCTGTTTTTCACATTTTTCAGGCAGTAAAATTTGGTGCAGTGCTTTTTATATTATACATATACAAATAGGCAATCGCATTTATTTTGTTATGGAAGTATGACGGAGGAGAAAGAGAGTGCATTAATATGAATGGCTCGAGAGGCGATTGGTTGAGAGCCAAAGGTAAGGCGGCTGTGATTGGCTGACAGTGACAGACAAGTGATGGGAAGCGGAAGAAGTACAGTACAGTCTTCCTGGTTGTGTTCACGCTCCAGGTTCATCCCATTCACATCGGTCGGATTAGCTCTTTTATTAAGCAATTATGGAGCAGATTTTGCCGACATATTGTGGATAAATAGGGGATTATGTGCTACCTGATGGGCAGATGTGCGCGACTGTAATTAAAATCTCAACCATCTGATGCCACGAGAATACAACCGGTCAGAAATATAATCTGGTAATGTCCAAAGCCCGGCCCAAACCATGTGGACTCAAGCTGTTTTTCATCAAGCCTAATACACTGGACCTGTGCCAGCTCTTCAATATGGAATATGATGGACAGGTTGTGAGTTAGACTCCCAATCTCTCTGAGTGGAGTGTGCATGTCCTCCCTGTGCTACTGTGGCAGAGTGGTTATCCTGTCTCCAACTCTCAGTAAGGAGGTTGTGGGTTAGACTCTTGATTGACATACGGTTTTAGTTTTATGTCTATTCATGGGTTTCATCTTATTTTTAAATTGTTAATCGCCTTGGCAACGGTCCTAATTTTTCATCATTTAAATTTTTCGAAAGGCTATGAGAAAAATAAATGGAAAATTTACTTCCAGAACCAGAGCAGACGGTCACTACTGAGCTCCAAAAGGCTACACGGTTAAATAATATAAAGTAGTATCGAAATTGAGTTTGAAATTTTACTATCATGACAACACTACTGCAACATTTTGAGGACTTTCTCCCATTCAAGATATAATATTTCGGTTTAAATTCTTAATCGCTATAGAAACAATCCCATCATTCTGGAACCCATGGATGCATCTGCTCGTTCAACTCTCAATTTTGCATGAAGCCATCACGCCGTACTATAATATCCTTCAAAATGTCTGCCTTATGCGCACCAGAACTAAACCCAATTTGCAACTTTGTTTTAACTAAACTCCACCACCTTTTGTTTTCAAACCGGCCTCGTTTCATTTCCATTCGCCGCATTCCCTGAACCGTAATCAGCAGCTCAAAAACAAAGAGCTCCACAGCTTGTCTGACCCCGGTGCTGGCTCCGTTCCATGTTTGAGTAGAGAGTGAGGGATTGTGGGAGAAAAAAAAAACAAAAAGAGAGAAAGAGAGGGATGGTTTTGGCAGACTGCGGGTTTAAATATTAACATCCCCACACATGGCTCGGTTTCGGATCGGAGTCCCTGGGTGCGGCGGCTAAAACCCCCGCGCCCGGCCAGACATGCTGCGGGCGGATTACCCACTAACGCCTGTGTTGGTTTTCCAAAATATGCTCCGGAGCCAGGTGATGGGAGCGATGGAGAGATTTGAATAAAACGAGAGTGGAGGAGAGGGGCAAAAGAGGGGAGCGCCATCTGTACGCAGCCGCGGATAGGAGTGTGTGTGGGGTGGAGAGGGGAGGTACATGGGGAAGGGCCTGAAGGTGGAGTTTTGAGCGTGTGTTTGAATATGCAAAACGGTTGGTGGTTCCATTCCAGCTCTGACAAGTGCATATTGTGGTTGTGTTGTTGGGCAAGACACTTTTACTACTACTAGTGATTGGTAGGGGGTGGAGGGGAGAGCTGTATGGGGAAGGACTGGAGGTGGTGGTTAGGGAGTTCAAATACACAAAAGGTTGGTAGTGCTATTCCAACTCTGACAAGTTTTGCTGTGTCCTTGAGCAAGACACTTCACTGACCAGCTTGTATGAATATGTAATGGTAGGAGGGGCAGTATGGGGAAATTGGTATGTATATGGCAAACTAATGAGCTTAAGACACATTTAATTTGCAAGAAACCTAACTTTTTAACATGTTTTTGGATTTAAAAAAAAAAAAAAAACTTTTAAAAGACCCATATGTAACATTTAAATTTAAAATTTCTCTATATATATGACTTATCTGTGACCCCAGATATGAGGTAAACATGTTGAAATCAAATATAGATTTTACTACTAACAAATGTAATGTTGAGTTATCCTAAATTACAAAAGCATTGAACATGATGGTCAAGTTGTTTATGTTATAAATTGGTGTTTTGGCTCTCAAGAAGATTATCCAATCAGAAAGCATCATTTGGGTTGCAAGTTTCAAAGTTGAAATCCAATTGGTTTAAACCTAATGGAGGAGCTCAGAGAGATACAGCGGGACAGCATCATTTAAACACTTAAAAACAAATAAAAAACTGTTTAAAATGGATCCTAAAGTGCAATGGAGGACATGAGGGAGCATTACAGTAATCCAGCCGAGTGGTCACAAAGACACGGTCACAAAGACACGGTCACAAAGACACGGTCACAAAGACACAGTCACAAAGGCACGTTCACGAAGGTTACGAAGTGCTGTCGTACCAAAAGGTGCTTAACTTTTGCCAGCTGCCTAAGGTGGAAAAAGCTGGTCCTTAAAACACAATTTGGCCGTCAAGTTTAAATTGTGAGTCCATTTTAAACCAATCTCAGGTTTAGAAAAATGACTGAGGTTTCCCAAATCAACAGAGGCAACTCGCAACCACGTCCAAATACCAGGACCTCTGTTTTAGACTCATTCAAGTGGAAAAAATGTTTTTAAGTCAGTCATTTTTTCACATTTTAAAATAATGCCTTCATGGACATTATCCTTTCTGCTAAACACTTCCACTGGAGCCTCAGCATGGACTTTTATACATCTGAAAAGTAAAACGACGTATCACTGCAATCCCGTTGTGGGTGCTGGGTAACTTTAGCTGTGCCTGCCTCTGCTTTAGCATTAGCATTAGCCTAGCCCTATCACTGTCAGTATGAATAGCCCTCATGTATCTACCCCAGCCCCAGAGCAGATGAGTTGTAATCCTCAGAGTAAACAGTGTCTCATCAGTCTCCCTCTGCAGTCCCCAGGTACAGCGCACACAAGTCCTGCTTTAACCCGGATTTACAAACTTCACACCAGAAAGTCACTCCTCTTTGTGTCCTCAAGTCTAAGTCTTTTATTGTTTGTCATTTTTGCTTTTTAATCAGGAGGCAAATAATGAACGAGTAAAACCACTACCACAGCTATTGAAATAATAACGTTTGGACCACAGACTGTATATATAAATGGACATAGCTAGCCCACTAGCTGCCACGTTCCAAATAGGAAGTGAACATGGCTACAATTCAGCTCCACCAACTCAAAAAACATCTTCCCTCTGTCTGTAACTGCTGCTGTTAGGCTCGTCATTCTGACCTTAAAATATTTGCATCAACCCGCTCTACATGATTCTAGTGTTTTTATTGCACTATTTTGTCGGTAACTCAAGGATATGAACATTAGGTGGCTCTCTCGCTAGCGTTAGCAACAGATTTGAGAGCCTCGTCGCTAAGCGCCCGCCTCCTGCCAAAGCAGTGGTGCGTTACCTTCAACACCTACTGGCCTCGATTGCCTTCATTTGGCTGGAGCCTAACGCCACTTCTTCATAGGGTTGTTCTAATACTGATACTGGTATCTGTATCAGAGAGTACTCAGACCAAATTACCGACCCAATACCACCCTGTATTTTCCAGAATGAGGACCCATAGATGTGAGCACTGCTGCTGATGGTGTCTCTGGCTAATGCTACCGCTAACGCACAGAGCAGGTTAAATGCGACTGTGGAGGCTCTCCACACACTTAGAACATGCTGATAATGACAGAAAAGTCAGTTGTGTTGCCTCGTTGATGGATTAATTTAAACTGTGGTGAGGAAGTAGAAAAGAGCTTAAATCAGCACATGTCATCATCAAGACCATTACACATCTGACTCTAACACTTTAGTTCTCAAAATCTCTTTTATTCTTGTTTTCTTTAGAAATAGGCTTTTAGTAGATTTATTTTTGCTCTCTTGTACATTACCAAATTGATTAACCTTAGTCTACTCCTTCTCACTATACGATATCGAACTGGTATCAGACTGGTATCGGACTGGTATTGGCGTGTACACTAAGGCTAAGTATCGGTATTGGATCTGGGAAAAAAGGTATCGGATCAACACTACTTCTTTATACAGTCTATGGTTTGGATATAAAACTGGAAAATTAATTGTTGAAAGAATTTAACAGCAATCTTGTTTTGTGAATTGGAGCCAGAGTCAATGGAGCCAAACTGTGCCCGTGCTCATTTCACATTAAGAACGCAGTGGCTAGCAGGCTAGATATGTCCATCTATAAATACAGTCTGTGGCTACTACCTGAGAAAATGTTGTGTAAAATGAATAGATTATATTTGACAGTCTACATTTTTGATTCTTTAGCTGCTGTTAGCGTACGATGCATGATGTAAAGAGCATTTATTCAAATCAGGTACAGGCCCTTTAATAGCTTTTATTTACTAACAGACTTATTCATACTGACGAGAATAATGAAAACTTAAATTCAAGAAAGTATTGTTACTTCTATTGGTACATTGTTTAAGCACCAAAATTAACTATACTCCCCACATGGCCAAAATGAGAGGCATAGTGTTGTGTATATATTTACCACAGTGCAGCAGAGGGGCCAGAACCACCACATCAGAATCAGAGCCAAAAGAAGGAACAGAACCAGGAACACTATCCCCACTACCAGGCCATCAGACTGCAACAGAACAGGGGACAAGAGGAAGTCAATCACATGCACTCGAAACAGAAACATTACTTACAACTGAATTCATTCTAAATATTTTGCGCCAGAACAGGAGACATAAACTACAAGCAAACATATAAACATAATAAAAGTAGCTTGTAAAAACAATTTTCAAGCCTTTTCTAGAATCTTAGCCATAGATTAACGACAGTTAATGTTAGTTTTTTCATATCATCAGCTGTTATTCAGATTTACTCTTCGTGGATAGAAGCAGAAGTGAGTTTGAGAAGTGTTTGTTCGGGAAATCATCAGAACATTCATGTATATATTTAATAATGACATTCAGATTTGCTCATTTAACCAGATGTTATCCAAAACACGGCTATGTACAGTCTATGGCTGTGACCCACACAGACCTGAGAGAAAACTCTTCCCTCAGATGGAGCACGTGAGCAAGGATTTAGTTTAATGAAGCCCTGGGACTAAACGAAGCTCCAACATGTTATCTTTGTCCCCAGGGTATGCACACGACACGTAGACCACTGGCCGAGCCTGACCCGAACCCAAAATATTCCCTGCATTTTTGTGTAATAGGGACTGTCTCGTGCAGACGAGATGTGGACTATTTGACAGAGGAGCGCGGGTCACTCACACAGGAGGTGGCAGTGATGGTGTAGGCACTGGAGATGAACGACTTCCCATTGTTCAGGCTGATCAGAACATCCATGGTCCTGAGAGAAGAAAACACAAGAAAAATACATATAAGAAACAGAGCCAAATACGTTAACATAGTGTTGTTTTGTAGAACAGTGTACTGTAAAAATACATGTTAGTTGAATTACTTGAATTGAGATGCTACACTTCAGATATTTCATATAAAACACTAAAACGTGAGGAAATTACACTGCTTTCCATTCATTTTCTGGAGGCTAATCATAACCATACTACTGGCTTAATCATAACCATAACATAAATGAACCCATATCTTAACTTTAAACCATTTTGGTCTCAAGGATGATTTCAATCCCTACAATGAATACATCCACACACACACACACACACACACACACACTTTAATGCCGGTGATTTTAGACAAAAAAAAAAAGGCATCATCCCCAAATAATGTATTAATGATTTTATTACTGAGGAAGCCATTGTTGGTCCAAGGAGCTGTATTTAGCCTGCACTCTTACTAGTTTAAAATACAAACTACAATCACAACTGAACCTGTGTGTCCAGAGCCTGAACCTGCAGACAGAGGACACATACAGGCTTTTCTCATTCTCAGTATATGGACAGGCCTCATGTGAAAGCTCAGAACCTCCAGAATTCACTCACTGAGCTGCAGAGGCCGCACTAGCACTGATTCATTGATTCATGATTGGCTGCAGATGCTGGGGTTAGGGTTATTTCCAGCTGATTTTTTGTTTAGGATTGGCAACCCAAAGTGTGAGACTCATTCTGGTTTCCGTTTATAAATTTGAAATACAAATTGTATTGCTACTTAAAAAAAACATGAAAAAAATGATAACCGTGAAAGCATTGCTATAATCCTACATTGAACTTGCAAACAAAACAGGTTGTAGTATTACATGTGGCCATTTCTATAATAAAATGTGCTCCTCCTCAGTGTTGATTACAGTTGATTAAACGATAGTGAGCAAGAGATAGATTTTTTTTTTTTTTTTTTACTAAACATGAATTACAAATCTTGCTTCAAGAACCAGATAATACGTAATATAAGCCACAGTATTTATTTACATTTGGGAAAAAATTATTAGTGCCATTTCATGAAAAAAAAAAAAAAAACCAGAGAATTTAAAAAGAGCAAACAGCAAATTAACATTTTTGTTTGTTTGTTTGTTTGTTTGTTTTTTATATGCCAATGTATTTTTTTCTGTTTTTTATTATTTGTTTTATTTATTTTTGATATTTTTTGTCTTAATTATTTCCCATGCTTTCCCTGGCTGCTTGTGCGAAACCCTTTGAATCCCTTGAAGGACCAGCTGTGTCTTGTTCAGAGGAGGGGGTGAAAGGGGGTCTTTGCTGGGATGGGCCCCGAGGCAGCGCTGGGGGCCCCGGCTCTCCCAGGACCCAAACCCATTCTACTACACTCCTCTGTTCAAACACGCACCTTTAGCCTTCTTCCATTTCACAAGATAATACTTTCTCACAAGAAATACTTTGACAGGTCACTTGTTGACTTTGTATAATTTAAAGTGCATATGACAGGTCAGACTGCTCTTTTCATAGTTAACATTATATTTAAGATTAAACTAAAAATCGTATCTACTTTTCTGTGTAATTTTGGTGACGCTTATAATTTTACTTCCTGGTTGGACATGGGCAGCAGATGTGACATACCATATACGTAGAGGTAATTCTACAAGTGTCACCTAGCAACCATACTGTAAACAATGACAGCGATCACGGTGGCTGAGTGGCTAGCACCCACGCTACACAACAACAAGGTTCGGGATTCGATTCCCGGGCCTCTCAGTGTGGAGTTTGCATGTTTCTCCCTGTGTCTGGGTGTGTTTCCTTCGGGCTTTCCGGTTTCCGTGATCAACCCAAAACATACACCATGGGTCAAATCCTCCAGCTCAGGGAGTCCTGAGAACAAGGTTCCTGAGCACGGCACTGTGGAGCTCACTGTGACTGAACAGACACCCCAGTGGCATTGAAGGATGGGTCAAATGCAGAGGACAAATTTCCCTATGGGGACAACAAAGTGTACCTTAACCTTAAAATTACACATCAACACCTTTATTGTCTGAAATGAATGTTTAAAACTAAATGTTTAAACTTTTGAATGGAGTTTTTGGGGTTGATGAGGTATTCCGTTTTAGAACCCAGTGCTACTTCCTGTGTTTTTCTACTTTTCTTTTGTTCCACAAACTGCGTCTTAACAGATGTAAAACTAGTAAATACTGACCACATGCAGATGCTATCACCACCGAACCAAATCAAATGTACAAAAACATGAAAACCTGTCACATGCACTTTAAATAAGGATTAGGCAGAAGTTCAATTAGGCACTTCCTCATTGGACCTCCTTTCAGTCAGACTTTCAGCCAATTACAGCCTGCTACCTCTGCCTCAACCAATCACATCCTCCAGATATTCATATAAAGTCTTGTTGTTTCAGTTTTAATGGTGGACCGTGTAACTTTTAGGTAGAGTGTCTGCCACCGGCTTTAGGATTACTTTGCCTGGAATGTTCCACAGTATGGCATCAAACTTTTTTTTTTTTTTTATCTTCATGGAGACAAGCAGATGACACCAACAAGCAATTGTATAGGTAAGACCTGCGGAAAGACATCTCCCCTCACAATCATTTGTTGAGCAATAAGAAAACATCTGTAATTCAATAAATGAAAAGAAAGATGTTTAATGCAATACAGTTTAACGCAATAACATTGCCATGGAGACATGCAGGTAGCGAACACTCCAGGAAAAGTTACATAGTGCACCTTTAACGCTCCACTCCAGCATTAAAACACATTCCTCCTCGACTTCTCCATTTAAGTCCAACCCACAACCTAACCACTCTGCCAATCCAAGAGATCAGGGAGTCTAACCCACAACCTCCCCTGGGGTTTAGTACATGAGAAGCGTGGGTGGAGGGGGTAGGTGTAATTACACTGACACTGGTACATGGGTAATAGCAGGGGGCAGGTTGTTAATAGGGTCCTGGTATGGAGACAGGCCTCAGCGGACACTACACGCTCTGCAGACCAAGCATACAGCCTCTCCCATCTACTCATTACAAACGCACTGTGATTAGGAACTGCTAAATGATCTAGTCAAGAGGATGAAGTGGGTTCACTCTTAAAGTGCATATGACAGACAGGACTAGACCACTCATGTCACTAAAACAGAGCTAACACAACTGTAGGTTTTGCTAAAAATCTTGACTAGTTTTTTTCAGTTTTTAAGTTAAGTTTATAATTGTACTTCCTGGTTGAGCACAGACAGCAGATGTGACATACGCAGAGGTAATTCCAGCATGTTAAAGAAACTGTATGTAAGATTTAGAGTTTAACTTTCACAAACATAACCTCACTGTATCCACAGATACAAGGTAAACATGTTCAAATCAAGTATAACTTTTACTGATAACAATTTTAATGCTGATTTATTCTTAATTGCCAAAACATTGGACATAATGGACAAGTTTAAGTTATATTTTTGTGTTTTGGTTCTCAAGGTAATTATCCAATCAGAAAGAAGAATGAGTCTTACATGAGTTTCTCATTTGGGTTGCCAGTTTCAGTGCTGAAATCCAGTTGGTTCAAACCTAAAATGCCTCTCTCTGATCTGAATGGTCACTACCTAAACCCCAGCCCCTGCAGCCAATCATGACTCAGTGCTAGTGCAGCCTCTGCAGCTCAGTGAGTGAAAAACCCCCAGCCCCTCCAGCCAATCATGACTCAGTGCTAGTGCAGCCTCTGCAGCTCAGTGAGTGAATTCTGGAGGTTTTGAGTTCTAGAGGTTCCACATGAGGCCTGTCCATATACTGACAATGAGAAAAACTTGTGTGTGGTTCATTTGTGATTGTAATACCTTTTTTAAAACTGTAAGAGCGCAACCTACATACATTTCCTTTAAGAAATGCCAAAGCCTGGCTAAATTGCTCAATAATTATGAATAAAAATAAATGGCACAGAAAAATGCCTTCCTTGAGCATAAACTATTCCTGCATTTTGGATGAAATTTTCGGTATTTTTTACACTTTTTTTTACTCTTTTCTCAACTCTTCTTCACAAACGGTCATTTAACTGATGTAAAACTAAAACTGTCCCGTCTCTGTACCATATTCACTCTCACAACTTGAACAAAGGAAAACTTACGATCTGTACAACATTTCAAAATGTGACAATGAATAATCTAACTCTAGATGTCTTTGTGGGGCTAGCTTGAGCGACAGATGTTAGCTTAATGCACTGCTAAAACATGTAGCGCGAGTGTTCCGGGGCGGCTTGGGGGACACCAGTTGAGTGACGCCATCTTGAAAAGTTTCTCGTATATCTCAGCCCGTGGAGAGTTTGAGGTTGCCGTGACGATGAGTTTGGGTGATGTTCCGCAGCTGTTCGCCCGGGTGGAGACAGGGATAATGGCGTCGGAAGTGTGTGGAGGAGATGGTGAAAAAGAGCGTTGTGAATAATTGACAGTGGAGCATATGCGAGGCCTGTCAGTCTGCACACATCACTCCTCGGTGATGGGGGGAAGTCAGGGTGGCCATTTTGAAAGACGACATGTGACGAAGAAGTTAAGTTTCATGGTCTTTTCATGGTGGTTGCAAACTACAAGCTACAGAGAGATTAACAGAACTGTATGTAAGATTTTGATTGTAAATTTGTGTCCCCAATTCATGGTTTTCAGCTTCCTGTTATATGCAACATTTGAGGATGTTTTCCCATTCAAAACATACACAATTTAGTTTTAAATTGTTAATCACTATGGCAACTATCCTAATTTTTCATCATTTTGAACTCACAGATATGCAAGTTGGCTGACTAGCACTCGTACCACAGCAAAAAGGTTGCAGGTTCGACTCCTGGGCAATTTGGATCCTTTCTGTGTGGAGTTTGCATGTTCTTCCTGGGTCTGTCTGAAGTTTGCGTATTCTCCCTGTGTCTGTGTGGAGGTGCATGTTCTCACTGTGTCTATGTGGAGTCTGGATGTTCTTCCTGTGTCTGTGTGGAGGTGCATGTTCTCCCATCAATCCAAAACATGTACAATAGGTCAAATCCTCCAGTTAAGGTAGTTCTGACCAAAACTAGCTCACGATCTGGAGATGGGCCCCCCACTCCTGACAGATTGCAACTGCAGGACAGGTCAAACGGAGAGGACAACATTCTCAACAGGGATCAAACAAGTATATGTTAACCTTTCAAAAGCGCTATGTTTCAGACAGGTACTGCGATAAGGAAACTGCCCGTGGGTTTTAGTGTTAGGATCAAATTAGCACCGTTCTCATAGCGATTAACAATTCAAAACAAAATATTAACTTGTCGAAAGTCTTGAAAATGGCACCAAGAACCAGCCCTTGAAACCCCATGGCAAACCAGGGAGACTGAATTTGCTGCGGAGGACTTTTGCAGCCAACTTTCTCCACGTCAAAGCGCCCAGCCTGACGAGAGTGGCAGTGTAAGTGAGGAGCTGAATAATTGACAGCAGAGCATATGTGAGGCCTGTGAGCCGCACTGGGCACAGAGCACTCCATAGAACCCCTGACACCGCACCCCAACCCGTCTCAATAAGTTATATACGAGATTATTTGAAGATATAAAGCCTGGTACTCCCGCTTCAGACAAAAGAAAAGAAGGATATCATGCAGTCTGACAGGAGGAAGTTGTCAGATGTTTACTGTTTTTGACAGTCCGACCTCCCTTTTACTCCCCGTGCTAAGTCGCTCCCCCTTCAGAGCGCTATCACAACACAATCAGCGTGCATCCAGTTAATGAAACTACTACACATTGCATCAGGTTTGTAAAAGTAAAGTTGCTTTGTAAAGTTTTGAATCATGTTTTTGTATATTTATGGAGAATTGTCGCGTGGGAGCATGGGTGATGTAGGCTTGTGGGCGGAGCATTGGACAGAATCTTAAGGCTAACAGTAAGGAGGGTTTGAATAGGGCCTGAGAGAGATCGCTAAAATACTCAAACATGTATGGATGACATCTTACACATCTTGTGCTTTAATGCAACATGGCTACAAAATGTCATGTAAAACACCAAGATAGCGAAACAAAGTAAATCCCAAGTTTACTTCCAAATAATAGACAGAACAAATAAATACATAAACTATCACATCTAAAATGCGGGAAAAATTTACGCACAAGAAAGGCATTTTTCTGACAAATTAAACCTTCATTTAACAAAATAAAGGTGTTGTCATATATTTGTATTAGTCTAATCATAACTATTGTGCAAATAAGGAGTTTGGGACTTTGTTAACATTATGTTTGCTAGGTAATAGTTATGGAATTAGCTCTACATATGTTACATCTTTTGCCCAGTTCCAAAAAATAACTAAAATTTTAAATGTCAGAAAAATAAAAAAATAAAAATACTGGAAAAACTTGACATTATTTTTTGTAAAATGTTAAATTTATTTCATGTTAACAATGATGTAGTCTAACTTATCATATGCACTGTAAAGGCCTTGCATGCATTTTTCTATTTGAGCATAAAAGCGTTTTGTTGTCCAAGAATCAGTAAGTGCGTCTCAGCATGCTAGTTGTTGCTTTACAGTCATGGCAAAACTCCATTCTGGCCTCTCAGAGTTATGAAAAACACTTATAAAGTCATCATGGTGAATAATTAGGATGCTCTGAATGCATGTGGTGAGTGAGGAATAACTTTGGACCACCGTTTAAAGTGAACTACAGTTGGTACAGCGCCTTTATCTATTCAGTGACAACAGCTCCCGGGGCCAGTCTTATCCTATCCCCGCACATCTCTGATCAATAAACATGTGCTCAAATATTCCGGGACATCTCCAAAGCCTGCTCGCCCGGTGCACGTCTTTAAGTCAACGTTAGCTAGCTCCGTCTGTGTGCTAATCCATAAAACATCTTCCAGCCCCGTGGAGCAGATGGGCGCTAGCATCCGCCCCGGGACACGGCCATGTTTAAATATTGACGAGCGGTTAGCATTAGCATTAGCTCAGTATACCTGCGGACGTGATGATGCCGAGGTAATAGCAATTATGTAAGCGGGCATGGGGCCCTAAGATAAGGCTTTTCAAATGGAAGCAAATGGGCTTTGTCTTTAAAATGGCTGTTAAAGGTTTATTCTTGGCCGTCATATATATCTCATAAATACATCTTCTCCGTGTGTGGTAGTTTGGAGATTAACAGACCTAAGAGTGTCCCATTTTACCTCAGTGTCCTCAATGTACTACACATATACAATTAATTTTACCTCCTCCGCAACAGTGGTAGTTTCGTCCAGTTGTATTACGAACAAGCCATTTCAGCATGTTCAGCATATTCTGTCAGTCCTGTCTTTCAATGTATTGTTTGACAGTGGTACAGTTTGTAATAGCCACCTGAGCTCCACACATCATCTCTGCTATTTTAATACCGAAAAATAAAATGCAAATATAATGCAAAATAAATCCTCCCTTGGTTTCCTGTTGTCTCTGGGTGCTTAGTGTCCTGGTGTTGCTTTAGCTTGCTAGGTTTCATACTTTCATTTGCCAGTTTCTCGCCACAAAAGATGCACTCAATCTCGATTTTATTCAAAGCTTCAAAGAAACCAAACAATAAAAAACTTGTGATACATTCTTGTTTTCTTTTTGAGGTCTACCTGTCCAATTCTGGTGTTTGGCAACCCCTGGGTTGGGAAAGATTATTAAATGACCTGTATTAAAGGACCTGTATGTAGCCTGCGCTCTGGTTTAAAAAAGGTATTACAATCACAACTGAACCTGGTTTAAGATTAGATTATCCTTTAATGTCTTCTTTGTGGAGAAATTCTTGTTGGACAAGCAGTGAGCGCAAAATCACAACAACACAGGACAACAGACAATGCAGCACAGTCACATTCACACAAGTGTCACAACATCAGCCCAGTCGTGTCAGTTACCATGATAAAAGAACTGACCACATTCAATACAATACAAATTCTCAACCAATTCTCAATATATTGAGTGCTGTTAGAGAAATTGCATTTCTGTGCTGTACCAAGGGTACTCACTGTCAGCTCAGGCCTTGTTATCTTGGCCTACATCAATAAACTTTTCCTGTGTTAGAACTCCAGCCTCAGGCCTCTTTTCTTCAATTTATTCTACAACATGTGCCCTAACCTGCAGATAGAAGACACATACATGTTTTTCTCAGTATATGGCCAGGCCAGGCCTCATGTGAAAGGTCAGAATTTTCAGAATTCACCCAGTGAGCTGCAGAGGCTGCATTAGCACTGACACAAACACAGGGCGCAGCTATGACAGATTTTCTAACTTGGGTTCTGAAATGTCATATGCAAATCAAAAGTCAGAAAACGTACCATAAATCTGCATGTTTTGAGGTGTGGTCAGACCAATTTTTAAATAATGAAAGTCACTAATACAAATGATCAGGTTAAAAGCGCTGTACCTGATTTTTACTGTCTTAAAAACGTGAAAAGCAGGACTAGTACATTCTAAATAGTTTGCTGTGGGCCAAAGTTGTTCCTCACTGACCTTAAGCATTCTGAAACATCCTTATTGGTTTCCACAATGAGTTTACAAGCACTTTTCACAACTCTAGTATTAAAATTAGATGCCGACAGTACACAGCAGACTTATTTTGACCTCAAGAGGAGCTGTATATATCTGTAAAAAAAAACTGGGTACAGAGCCTTTAAATATCTTATAAAAATATCGTACAATCATTACACAAATCCAGCTCAATCCTCCCACAGGAATGCTCCCTCGAGAGTTCTGTTCTAC
>KN470425.1:0-18997 GCA_000787095.1 Periophthalmodon schlosseri | reverse complement strand
TGTCCCCCCCAGTTATTTTATGCGTTGCAGCGTTATTGTGAAAACACCAGGTGAGACAAGCCTACAGCCACTTAACCTCGCGCCAGGGGGGAAGTGGAGGTGAGGAGAGGAGGGGGGAGTGGGGGTGAGGGTGTAGGAAGGGGGAGGGGCTAATGGAAGGGCAGAGCAGCCGCAGCAGATGTCCCCCTGTTTAAGGCCCTGGCGTAGCAGCTGTCAGCACAGATGAGGCCTTCTACAAACGCTCCGAGTTCAAGTGCGGACACTCTCCCATTCCTCCACATCAGGAGCAGGATAACACTGTTCTACCAGATACAGCATGAAGAACTGTGCTCTCTTCAACACTGGGGACCACTGGGATTTTGAGTATTCATAAAGAGAGATCTTTGAGGTTCACTGCAAATTGATTTTAGCCATAGGATCTGGGAACCCAAAGTGTTGGGGTCTGATATCTGATTGAGAATTACACCCTTTTTTATAAATATAATTGACACACAAAAATTTGATTATTTAGTAATTACCAGGGGCACAGATCAGAAACATTCATTCTTACTTTGAACGGGGTTGCTCCTCCATAGATCTGATCTGTAACTTGGTCTGCTTGTCTCCATGAACATAGATAAGTTTAATGCAATACTGTGGAACATTCCAGGCAAAGCAATAACATCTCGATGCATGGAGACAAGCAGGTGATGTGCCCTGTACTAGAAAAGTTACATTGTGCACCTTTAAAGAAAACAGTATCCATTATTCCATCAAACGCCTGAATATTTAAAGTGCATACAATAAGATATGTAATAATTATTAATAATTATTAAATAATTAAAAGTAAAATAAAGATTTAGATTTTTATTTTATTTTTTTAATGAAACAAGTAGTCTAAAGTCTGCCACACACTACAGGATGTAGGCCCCAATTCGCTTCTCCTCGACTTAGAGGAGGTGTGAATTTTACATCCTCATATGCAATTTTTAAATCATGTGTGATGTGTCTGTGTGACTCTGAGCTGCTCTGTCATTGTAACTACAAAACATCACCATGGCAATAGCCAATAAAACAGCGCGTCAGAGGCAGATGGGCTGACGGACAAAGATGTGCAAGATACAAACACAGGAAACAGTGGAAATCATTTAAAGATGCAAAGTTGTAAAGTCAAACCGCAGCATCTCATCTATATTATCCATTAGAATGTGCCCTCTGCAAATAATGACCCCAGTGCACAAAACAGCAGTATTAATAAAGTTTCAAGTGTTTTTTAAAAAGTAAAAGTAGATCCTCACGTGTGTCTGTTTACATCCACACAGTGAAGATCGAGCTGAAGCTGCTAAAGTAAACACTACTGTGCTTCCTGTGTAGTTTATCTCCAGCCTTCTGTGCATTTATCTGAACTACTGCACCATATTTCACAAACAAAAACACAGTGTTGACTTGCAGCAGTTTGACTTGCAGAAGTGCAGCGCTCTGACATTTGGAACATTTTGTCAAAGTGAGTTGTTTTACTGCAGACAGGAAACAGCTGAGAAGAGGTGCACTCTCAACTTTTAGCTTGTGATGAACAGTCGCTCCGTTGCCATATCCTGCTGCAGTCTTTGGGCTCGGAGGATCGTGAGGTTTAAAATCTCATCCAATTCTCTTTCTGTCTGTGGTGTGCGTTTTTTGTCGCATGTTAAAGAATCATGTAGGACTGAAAAATCCTGTAGTGTGTGGCGGGCTTAACCTGTCATGTCCTATAAACTTTAATCAGACCTGGAACCATCAGATCTTGGCAGGACTGAGATAAACCCGTTTGGAAGATACTAATCCCACAAATGGGCCGGTACAGTTCACTTAAAACGGTGAAAACATTTTTGAAGTGTCCTGATCTGCTACCAATGCCAATATCCTTCATTGTTCCTGAGTGGCAAACACCTGAATATGGTGTGTTTTTATCAGATCTAATTGTTATTTTGCACAGACGTGTTTATGTCCATTATCCTGTAAATGACGCTCGCTGAACCCTCTCACTGCCTGGGACGAGAATACACTTTCCCTTTGTTTTGGTCCGGAGAGACTTCCATCCCCGGCAGCCCAGTGCGTGTGGAATATGTCCCGGAGACGAGCTTGTTTTTCAGGTCAGGAGAAGCACTCAAGCTGCCCACCCAGGACCCAGGACCGGAGCTGTGGAGCAGGGAACATGGAGGGAGCCGGCCCGGGGCAGATGGGGCGCGCTTTGGGCCCGTGGCGGAAGCAGGTGGCCAGGGCGCCGGGACCGTCAGTGGCGCGGTGAATAATTTAAAAGTGCGGCGCGCAGAAAAGCCGCAGCTGTCGCACATCCTCTTAAAGGGACGGCGCAGATGTGGAGGGGGCCCGCAGCGCATCACTGTTTAATGGGCCGGCAGTCAGGAGGTAATTAGACCAGGAACATTGGAAACACAGAGGCAGGACTGGCCAATCAGAGAGCAGAGAAAAGACACTGAGTGTGCAAGCGTCCAATCGAAATACGCGATGCTGAGATCAACAGGCCAGTCACAGAGAAGAAATGGAGTTTAACAAATTCAAAGCTCAAAGAATACATGTTTTTTCTGGTATTTAGAAAACTATCACATAAATAGATTTATTTTTTTTATTATTTTGTTCATTGTAAACAGAAATTTCTATCTAAAACAGCTTAATAATAGAAACAGGTCCATTGACTTCCTGTTCTAAACTGACCCCCTGCTGCTGGCACCACCTCTTCAAAGTAGCATTTAAAAATAATGAAAATAGGCTAGATATTTTATTTCTTTTATATGGACCATTTGATCAACCGACTTAAAAAAAACAATAAAATTCACATATTTCACAATCTCTGAAGTTTTGGCAAAATATGTTCAAACCCTTCATGTGATTTGTTGGACAGTGGCGTATATGGTCAAGTGTTTTATGTATTTTTGTAAGTCTCTCTTTAACCAGGCTAAAATATTTATCCAGTATTTATTTTTAAATTCCATTTTCTAATTATTGCGATTTCCATACAATACTGTTCAAAATTCTGTTTACAATGCACATTTTCAAAATGTGACTGAAAAAATCTGGCTCATAACACGTTTTATGCACAATAAAACACAGGAGAATGTGCCATTTGCGACCATCCAAACTGTGATTTATCTTACAGCCCCATCTTTATCATAACAAAAACAAATTTTACAACAGGTGTATTAACCAATCAAAAGTCCTTTTATAACATACTTTCCACAAAAAGTCCCATCCATGTTGATGGCTTTAAAAACAGGCCGTGCGTTGGACAGAGGATTATCCCCAGGTGCACAGGTGGTCCATGTTGAATCTCTTTATGGTGCTGGCTGGGGACTGCATTCATACATTTTTGATTGGATTGGAGCAGGACAGTCAAATCTGTTTGGCTTTGGGATTAAAGGAGCTGGAGATGTCAACACATGTTTCTGTTGAATTTATAATGTGTCTTTATTATGTTTTTACAAGAAATTATTTTTATGTTTTTGTCAGGATATTTTCATATTATCAGACCCATATTAGGCTATTTTCTGATCTATGTTATAATGTTGTTTCCTCGTCACAAACAGACCTGGTTGTGACGAGTTGTGTTTTGTTTCATTAACACACAAATCCTGCTATTTAGGCTTGAGTTCTTCTCTCAAACAGAAAACACACTGTTCCACCTTGTGATGTCATGTGGTAACACAGGAAGTGCTCCACTGTGTTTTTAAACTCCATACATTCATTTGGATAATTTCAGCCCTAGAATTGTCATTCTCTACTGAACAAAAGGTAAAAGGTAGCTGATAACTTTAAAACTACTCTTCATGGCATCACGAGGTGAAACAGAGCATTTTGAGCTTTTAGATGTAGACAGTCTAAGAATGCAGGATTACTCAAACATGTGTGAATGAAACAAAGCACAACTCCAGGTATGTTTTTGATGAGGAAACATTTTAACATGACTTAAGGTTCACATGAATCAATGTTGCGTAATATAGGACCTTTAAAGAAACGTAAGAGTTCATATTTCATGAACTTGTATGTGTCTCTATCTGCAGGTTCAGGCTCTGGCAACACAGGTTCAGATGTGATTTATAAAGCAGTAAGAGCACAGGCTACACACAGTTCGTTCAGTTAGTATTTTTTTCTTTTCTTGGTCTGTATCTAAAAGTTATTACAACAAACCTAAATAAAACTTGAGTCTTACTTACTCTTTCTCTTAACCAGATAAACTAACCCAGATATAAACTCTGGATAAAGGCTGGCTTTGTTAAACCAGGGTGTCTCTGTGCAGTGCTGAGTGGCCAATCACTTTACATTGCAGAGACAGTTCATTTGAATATTATCGACAGTTGCACTTAAGCCATTATAAATATATGATACAGTGCCATGGACTGAATGAGCGCAAGGGTTAATCATTACATTTCTAACCCATTACTAAAATATTGATTAGAACAATTTTATGAACTGTTCATCGCTGCCCTAAAACACATGCCAAAGACAACAGCATTATTAGTGATTTTCATAAATAATACACTTTATCCGCAAATTCTGCAGAATACAGGCGACACATGGTCCTTATGGATTTTTGAAGAAACACAGATTTTTTCTATTTAAATTTGTCTATAAATAAAGGCCTGGATAACAGTTTGTAGCCATTTCACACATTTTGGATTGTCCCAGCGCCAAAATGTCACCATTATAGCTAAATGAGAGTAACTCAATAATGTATTGCAAATCACGCTAAAGGAACATTCATGTTTTACATTAAGAAAATATAAATATTTACAGTTACTGGGGAAAAATCAACAAAGAACATCAAACTGCAATATTTTTAGTATTGTTCTTACAGAGCACCTTAAACGTGTCCAGTACGGGCGTTTATGATTCATAGGCCTAACTGACAAAGAAAATATACTAACATTGAATCATTATGCTGTTTAGAGGAGATAATACAAAAGCCATCTGAAACTTAAAGTAACAGTGTGTAACTTTCTGCAGGTGGCACCTCACCTGCATGATTCTATAGAAATAGAGAGTTAAAACCTTTGGAACATTCTCCATGGAGAGGGGTTTTATGCCATATACTGTGGAATATTATAGCCAACAACATTTCCATGGAAACAAGCAGACACAGGCCCTCCTCCTCCAGACCAAATAAGAGGCAGGTTTTGTCACAGTAGAATGTGACCCCGCTCACAGTCATTTTACTTTTTCAGTGCAATGAACACAACCACATTTTATTTTAAAAATACATTTTAAAAAGTCCTTTTTTATTTAAAACTATTCAAACTGCATTTTCACTTTGACTGTGATTAAGCTTCCTGCCCTATATGACAGTACAGACACATAAGTAAAAGTACACATCTAGAAGTAAAAGTACTCACTGTCCCACTTCATACAGGCTGGGTGCAGGACACAGCAGGTAGTCGTTACGCACCACACTCGGCTTCTGACCTGGAACAGAAACAACAGGCCATTTTAGGTTCACTGCATTTGACCCGTCCTTCAGTGGAAGCCTTGGTTCTATAGTCCAGCAGTGACAGGAGGATGAGCCCGTATTACTGATGTTTGATTTGTGACATGTGGATCAATGCAGTTTTACTAGTTTAGGTGTACTGATTTTACACAGACTTTTACAGTTTTTGAATTGTTTAAAAACATTTTATTTCAACATTTATTCTTCTAAACTCAGGGGGAACAGGAGCCATTGAAGTAATTAAAGCCCCACTGTGTGAGTTTCCAGCCAAAAAACAAACAAACAAAAAATGAATGTTTCATTTTACAGTATCTTTACAGCACTAAAAACATTTAAATGCTTTTATGCTACACCATATGCCCCACGTAAAGTCATACTCACTGACAATGGCAATAAACCTTTTTTCTGATTTTCTGATCTTACTGGGTGCTGCTTTAAATACATCAAAATCTTGGGGAATTAAAATTAAACTATGTTTTTTATGTATATATATTTTTTATATTATTTTTATTATGAAATCATTATTTTGTCTTTATTAACTTTATTTAAGAGGTTTCAAATATAGAATGTAATGAAAATTACAGCCTTTTTAAAGATATTTAAATGAAATGGAAAGTCCTAGGTTGGATGGATGCAGACACGCTCCTAGCTTGTCTCTGCACACAGTTCAGAGTTCATTCCCTTTATATGTTTGTGCAAAAACTGTCTGTGATATTTATTTAATTCATTTCAACTCAATATAGCACTGTTATACAATGTAATAAATACACAAACAAACAAACAAATAAATAAATTTAATATGGAAAACTTAAGACCTAGAATATAACGACAAATGATTTAATATTTCTGAGTTGTTGTAAGATATGTTTTTAAGAGTGAAATGAGAAAATTGCACTTGAAAAATGCAAAAAAAAAAAACAATAAAAAAAACACCATTATAATAAAATGAATAAATAGAGAAAATGGTCCTATTTCAGAGACAGCTTGGATTGGTGCAGACCCTAGCTTGTCTGCGCGTGGTTCAGAGTTCATTCCCATTATTGATATATGTCTGTGTGAAAAGTGCTCTGGCGGCGCGTCCAACTGCCAACATGGCCGACATCTGCTCCACATACGGGACTCGCGCGTCCGCAATTATAGCCTGCCCCTCCGACGAAAAGGTCCCCCCCACCCCACACGCAAGCAACCCAAGACCGGGGAATAAATAGTCCCAAGTGGGCGAATGTGAGCGCGCCCAAACTGAGAAGGACTAGCAACCAGACATCTGCTAACGGCTCCCATCAAAGCAACTTTCTCAAATCAAAAAAATAAAAATAAGGAAGTAAATATGTTCGGGTGGGTATTTTTAATGGAGACGAAATGTCAAAAATAAAACTTGAGCGGCGTTGTTGGCAGGAGGAGATGCGAGGATCGGAAAGCGGTGCCAAGTTTTGAAAAAGGGAAAGCGGATCGAACATACTCTGAGTCCAGAATAAGCTCACACGTGACACGTAGCCTTCAGGCTGCAGGGGGCGCTGAAGCAAATCTGGTAATGACATTGTACAGGCATATGGTCCGTCGCAGCTATTAGGACTGGGATTTCAAGTTTAAAAAGTTGACATTCTATTGGTATTGAAAACGTTTGGATGTTGTTTTAGTACAGGTGGGTCCAGAGAGAGCGCTCAGTACATACTAAAATAATAATTCCACTTGGATACTCTTGTTATGGTTGGTATGAATGTGGTGTGTGAGTGATTTGTGGTGGTCACAGAGGCCGATGGTGCAGATTGGCATTCTGCCCCAGGGCAGCTGTGGTCACCACTGTGTGTTGTGTGAATGAATATTTGACTAAAGCATTTATTTTGAACCAGGTGCCAGGTGTGGCCAGTCTCTGTTAAGGTAATTTACACATGCATTTAATTAAACTATTTACATGTGAGTGTCCTGATCAACATTTGAACTAGTTGAGAAAGCAAAACAATCAACATTCCCAAATAGAAAGAACCAGACACTGGGGAAAGGAAAATATTTGCACCTTTTACTTTTACTGTAAGCATTTAACTGTATATTTTAACTTTTATATATTCATGCTTTTGTACTTGTTTATTGTTGTGAGGCGTGTCTTGAGTCTAGAAAGGCCTAATGAGTAAAATGTATTATTATCATTATTATTTTGACTTTTAGAAATGTTGTAATTTGCTAATGCTTTTGAGGGTGGTGTGCCAGAGAAAATTTTGAACCAAAAAAGCGTTCTGTGATTCAAACAAGGTTGAAAGACACTGGACTACAGTGTAGCATCTTTACCACCTTATGACATCATGCAGTGGTAATCTAGAAAAACTCCTTCACTACACAGCTAACCAACTTAAGCTGCTAGTATCTTTAGCCAGCCTCAGTCCTCAGAGCTCCAGCAGGCTGGTGTGTGTGTGGTTCCTTGGAGTAAAGTGCTTTGAGTGCCAAATGGCAGTAGAAAAGCTCTATATGAAGGAGAGCATTAGACTGTGGACTGTGTGAGGATGAGGATGTCAAACTCACTGATGGTTTGTTCATTGATGATGAAGCTGCAGACCACTCCCTCACTGCTCCGACCCAAAGCGAAGCCGTTTCCTCTCAACACCAGGTCAAAGGATTCTGGAAGAGGCAAAAGGCAACTAAATATACTTAAAGCAAATAAACTTTAATTTTAGTCTTCAGTTTTAACACTATCATAAATATTAACTGTTTACTTTAGTTAGACAATACATTTTATGGATTGTATGTTGTTGTTCAGGGGTATAACTTTCTCTGATTATTTTATGAAATTTATGTATGTTCTCTGTCAATAGAACTATTTATAATGTTTTACTGCATTTATATCAAAAATAAAAACTGCATGTGGTAGATGTGACTTTTTTTGTCCTAAAAAGAAAAATGGCATATTTTGGGAAATATCCTTCATTGAAGGCTATTTGCCAAAATATGCTTTTTTTTTTTTTTCATTTTTGAAGTTGTTTTTCATTGCATTTGAACCTGATTCAGATTCTACAGTGTGATCATACCATACTCCTTCTATTTTTGACTAGATCATAGAATGATTGTTTACCTATGTAAATGCAGTTCTATGAATGAAAGTGAACCTGTAAACATGTAACCATGTGACTACAACCGTGGGATCAGGAGCATTATGCCAAAGTAAACACACCTGTGGGTGCACCCTACACTGCATATGAATGACGTGCATGCACATACTCACCCTCTTTATAACGACTGGGCATAACCAGCCAAGCACCGATGTGTGACCCAGACGGTCCCAGATTCACTTTCATTTATAGAACCATGTTTACATGCATAAACAATCATTCTATTTCATTTCAGTGAACCTGTGTGACAACAGTATACCAAATCAGTCTTAGGGAAGGTGAGGAGGCACCCACAGGGACACACCATCTGATAAAAGAAGTGATCACAACAACCACAGCTGCAAATGTATCAAGAGCTTTATTACAAATATAGAGCGTACTCATAATAAACACAAAGAGTCACCCATCCATCGCAGCCCCTAAAACAGTAGAGGGGATGGGAGATGCAGGGAAATTCAGCCTGTAAAACTTGGCAAAGGTAGAAGAGGACATCCATCCAGCAGCACTACACACCTCCTCCAAGGGAGCACCTCTGAACAGCGCCCAATACAGCCATGCCCCGTGTAGAGTAGGCAACCACTTCATGTGGGATAGGCTTCCCTGCATGACTGTAAGCCAGCACAATGAGATCAACTATACAGTGGGCCAGCCGCTGTTTTGTAACAGGCCTGTCCAATGTGGATGTGCCATAGCTCACAAAATAGTTGTCCATCGAGTGAAATTAGCTGGTACGAGCCACATAAGCCCTCAGGGCCCTCACCGGGCAGAGGGAGTGCAGCTTCTCAGCATCCTCAGACGAGTGCGGAGGAGGATAGAAGGACTGCAAAAACCAAAGGCTTAGCCACATTAGCCACCTAGGCAACACCTTGGGCAGGAAGGCGGTGTTTGACAGGAGCTGAACCACCCCGCTCTTGTCCCCAAAACGCAGGCACCCTGCTCCAACGGAGAGAGCGGCAAGCTCACCCATTCTCTTAACCGATGACATGGCAAGTAAAAATAGCATTTTCAAGGTGAGAAGCCACAGGTCCAGGCCAGACAAAGGTTCAAAAGGAGACAGGCAAAGCGCCCTGAGGACTACCTGCAGATCCCAGGACGGGAGCAAGCTACATCTTGCTGAGCACACCCTTCCACCCAGAGGTCAGTACATCACACCACCCATGAGCTGTACAGATGTCAGCAAGATGTCCACATAGAGTGGATTCTCATCCTCTGATCCAAAAGGTGTGAAGGAAGGACAACAAGTCATGTCACAGGACACAGGGTCCACACCAATCCAGCCAAAATGCTCCACCTACAGCCGTACAGACGTTGAGTGGAGGGGTAAGGTGTCAACCATAGTGCCACTCAGCCCAAGAGCGCGCCAGTCGCTTCAAGGGCCATATATGAAGACTCAGGGCCTCAAGCCGATGATGCCTCGTCCCTGTGACAAGTCTGCCCTGGTCGGGAGGCGCCACTATTTCCCCGTCCAGCATCTCGTACACCTTGGACATCCAGGGTCCCTATGGCCAGTTCGTTGCCACTAAGAGACCTCGCACCTGCAATAACCTCACCCTGCCACACAGAGCCGGAAAGAGAGGTAGCGAAATGCATAGTGCACCCCCTGAGGCCAGCTCTGGCTCAGGTCAACTGTCCCCCGTGGCCCTTGTGGACCGTTCATTGAAAACCACAGGGGACAATCAGTGTTATCCTTTGTCACAAAAAGATCCACTGAGGCCTGACCAAAGCGGCACCATATCTGGTCCATCACGTAGGGGTGCAGGCGCAACTTGCTGTGGTGAGGAACACCACTGGACAGCATATCCACTGCCACATTGAAGAGACTGGGGACGTCAAAGACTCTCACAGACATGTCCTCCGGGACTGGGCCCACAGAAGGAGCTGGCATGCCTTGGCAGGCAAGGACGGAGACTTCAGAGCGCCCTGATGATTGATGTAAGACATCACTGCCGTGTTGTCTGCCCTCACCATCACCTGCCTGCACCTCACCACTAGGAGGAAGTGCCAGAGCCAAACAAACAGCCTCTATCTCGAGGTTGATGTGCCAACTTCAACGTATGGGATCTCAAGTCCCTTAAGCAGATCTGCCTTCCCACACAGCGCTCCAGCCTGTCTGGGATACATCGGTAGTTATAGTGGCCCGGGCTGCCCCAAACCCCAAGTGAACTCCTATCTGCGACAGCCCTTAAGCTTATCCACCATGCAAGGATAATGTGGCTTGTGTGGGATAGGGTTATCTTCCTTAACCTGTCACTGGGCCTCTGGCACACAAGCCACCACTGAAGCAGCCGGGTGTGCAGTAGACCTAGAGGCACAGCTTGAGAACCTGCAACCAAAAGACCTAGCAGTCTTTGGCACTGCAGAGCAGTCGCAGTGTGCTGAGCCAGGCAGCTCACTACGCACTCCCTGATGGCGCACACCCGCTTGTGTAGTCCCTGTTTGGGACTTCTGAACCAGCCCCAAAAACACCACCAATGCACTAGGTGGCTTTTCTCCGCATGTAGGTGACTCTCACCCAGGGAAGTCAGATGGTCCAGAACCACTGCAGTGTTCTTGTGAGCTATGCTTAGAGATAGAGCACACACCAGCCAACCATCTAAATAGTTCAACACTCGGATACCTCTCCTCCAGAGAGGGGAGAGGGCAGCATCTATGCACTTTGTGAAAGTTCAAGGCACAGCTGGGCCAAACACGTGACCAGGTGAAATGCTGGCACCCATAACAGCTGCATGGTCCACCTCTGGCAAAGCAGTCTGGCTCAACTAAGTGTGGCACTTGGCCATGGTGAATCACAGCATCCATGATGTTAGTCATTTCAAACAGAAGTTCAGATGGGCTCTTGGAATCCAGCTTCCGGATCAGACCGTCCAGATACACAAGCAGAAGGGCATTGGTGTTTGCCAGACAAGCAGCCATGGCAGTAGACTGACACCAAACCATCAGTGGCCCTGCACTTCTTATTGGGATGACGGGTGGCCCGGCTCGAAGGGGGCAGCCCAGCCAGGAGTGCAAACGAAGGCCCCAACTGTAGGGTCTCATCCAGCCCATGCTCAGCAGCACCGTGAAGCACAATGGGGAGATAAAATATACATAAAATAATATAATAATATAACAATGTAGATAATACAAGCACTAAGGAAGGCAAACCTCAGCAGAGAGCTGCAATATCTCTTCAAATCAGGAGGCAGTGAAAGCGTGCTCTCAACGGCACTACAAGTAGAGCAATGTTAGCATAACAATGCACAAGCCAGCTGTATCGCAAAAGTTTACAGCTGGCAAACGGGAGCAAAGACACTCACCTAACTGCAGTAGAATTCTCACAGAAAGCCAGAGGGGTGCTACGAAAGGAGCAGCGCGAAATCAGCGATGATCCATGAGGCGAAAAACTCAAGCCGACCAGTCTAAGCTCTCAATGACCAGGACGATAGAAAGTGAATTCATATGCAGTGAAGCACCCACAGGTATATTATGCCTACATAATACATAAGCTGGCATAATGCTCCTGACCCGAGGGTTGTAGTTGCATGTTTACATGGTTACATGGTTACATGGTTACATGGTTACATGGTTACATGGTTACATGGTTACATATTCACTGAAATGTATTTTAACAATATTTATTTTAACTGCCCCAGATCTGTATTAAATATTATTGGCCTATAGAACATTGTGATGTCATCTGCACCCTAGCAATATTGGTGTGTATTACTGTTTCGTTTTATTCATTACATTCATGCAACATGACTAAATACTTTTTTCATTTCATTTTTTAAAATTGTATTTTACCACAGTGAACCACAGCAAAACCGACCGATTTCCATGTTGCTGTAATGAACATAAACGAGGGAGTGCTGTAAACTTACGATTCACACAGACGCTGGACGGCTCCACGCTCAGGATCTCAGTGCACGACCGCTTCAAAATCTACACACACAAAATAATAATAAATAATAAATAAATAACTAAATCCCACAGGTGGTGATAACATTAAAGGACATATATTAAACTTTTTTCTGATGTTGTTTCCTCATCACAAACAGACCTGGAGTTGTGTTTTGTTTCATTCAAGTGTTTAACACATAAATCCTAAATATTTAGTCTGTGTTCTTCTCTCAAATCACTCTGTTCCACCTTGTGATGTCATGTAGTAATACAGGAAGTGCTCCACTGTGTTTTTAAACTCCATACACCTCCACTAGACTAATTTGGCTAATTTCAGCGCTGGAATTACCCAAGTTAACCCTACACCAATATATTGCCACTCTCTATAAATATGCAATATAAATTATTTTTTTAAAAGATGAGAATGCAACATAAGATTATTAAACGCTCCAAAAATCCTTCTGATAATATTGTTGTTGTTGTTTTTCTTTTTTTTCCTTGTAGAAGCAAAAACACACTCACACAATGTCTCCACTCTGGTGTTTTTATGGAGAAATGATGTGAGTCCATTAGATCGGGTGGCCGCATTAAAGAGAGCAGGGACGCCACATTATCATATAAAGAGCTCACAGACAGGCCAGGACAGCAGCTACAAACCAATAAATCAACACAGCACTAACTATGCAAATCTGTGAAGGAAAACTGGGAAAAGGAAAGAAGACACTCCAAGATTGTGTTAGACTGGGTTTAGTCCTGGTTTAGTCCTGGTTTGGATCTGGTTTGGACCTGATTTTGACCTGGTTTGGCCTGGCTTTGACATTGCATTAATCTAGTTTGGACATGGTTATGATGTTGTTTGGACCTGGATCGGCCTGGTTTGGACCTGGTTTGAACGTGGTTTGAACCTGGTTTGGACCTGGTTTAGTCCTGGTTTGGGCATGGTTTTGACATGGTTTGGGCCTGGGTTTGTAAATATCTTGTCTTTTGTCCAGTTTTTTGTTTTTTTTGTTTTTTTGTACTTACAATGTACATTTTCAAACAAGTGTGTGTGATATTTCTGCACTTTCGCGCATCACTTCACATTTTTCTGTTACTTAAACCTCAACTTATACATTTAAAGACATGTTTTAAAGCAGACCTATTATGCAAAATTGGCTTTTTAGACCTTTTAATCATATTATAGTTTTTTCCCCTTCTCATTTAGTTATTCAAAGTTGTATTTGGAGTGATTCGTGCATATTTGAGCAGTCTTGAATTGCTACTGCAGGTGGTGGGTCCATTGGAGGACGGCCCCCACGTCGCTCCTTCGGACTGTGCCTGTCCAGACGCTGGCTGTCGAGCACCCACCCCAAGCCTGGCGAAGGGTGGGGCCCCGGTAACGCCAATCCGGGCGACGTAACTGGCCTTGATGTGGTGCTCATCATAATTGTGACAATTCAAAATTTCAATGTGATTCTAATTTATCTTCAGCTCTTTCAATAAATATGGACCATTAATAAAACATTCCACCAGCGAATCGTGTCCCTCCCTTTGGCTAGCACTTCTTCCATTTGTCAGTCTGTGAACATGGCTGGCCTCTCCTCACTGCAGTCCAGCTACTTTGGGTCAGAAATATGCCAAAAAGAGAAGAAAAATGCTGTGAAAAGTTTCACCCCACACCCAGTCTCAGGGCCCGAGTGAGAGGAAAGTCCTGATAATGATCTGGCAACTGCTGCGGCTCAAACGGAAACAGCAAATAAACAGAAGATTTACACAGGACTTTAGGAATGAAAGACTAGAGGAGGAATTTTGTCCCTATTCAATACAATATATTGTTTAATGTGACAGAAATATTTTGAAACAATAAAGGGGTGTGGCAAAAAATGCTAAATTCCTGGTCATATTTGAATTTTCTCTTAAGAATAAGTTAGTTAATTTATTTTCTCTTAAAAAATTTATTGGTCATAATTTATACATAGATTATCTAAGGATTAAAATGGAAAGGTTCCATAATCCAGGACTATCAAAACGGATTTAAAACAGGACAAAACCAGTCCTAAATCAGGACTAAACCAAGTCTGAACAAGTGCTAAACCAGGACAAAATCAGACTTAAACCAGGACTATTCCAAGTCTAACTAGGACTAAACCAGGACGACCCAGTTGTACATCAGGACGAAACTGAGTCTGAACAAGGACTATACCAGGACAAATCCAGGACTGAATCCGGACAGAACCAGGATTAAACATGGTCTAAAAACACTGTCTAAACCAGGACTAAACCAGAATAAACCCAGAACTAAACCAGGATTAAAAACTTAGCACTAAACCAGATCTAATATAGAACTATGGCCAAACTAAACCATGACTAAAGCAGAATAAACCTAGGACTAAACCAGGTCTAACATAGGGCTGAACCAGATCTAGTACAGGACTATGCCCAGACTAAACCAGGACTCAAACACATCTAACCTAGTAGGACAAAACGTCATCAGGACTGCTTAAGTTCCAGTAGATGAAGTGCTATAGTGGTCCGCATACCACATTTTGAGAACCACCGATGTATAGGTGTTTAAGTAAAAATGTATAAAAGCTAAAACTACACGACAAAATAAAGAGAATTTACATTGACTTTTTAAAGATATTCTAAATTGATTGAAGCTAAATTTTAGTACAGCAAGATTTTTGTTGATATACAATAGAATATATAATTTAATGTGACAAATACTTTTGGAACAATAAAGGGACGTGACAAGAAAAAATGATTGGTCTTAGTTTTGCCTTTGACAGTACACAAGTACAGTAATTGAGGACTAAGGGTGCGTTCACACGTGATCTGCTTTGGTCCTGGTTTGAGCCCAGTTTAGTCCTGATGTAGATTTGGTTTGGTCCTGTTCTAGTTCTGCTTCAGTCCGGGTTTAGTCCTGGTTTAGTTCCTGGTTTTGTCCCAAATTTGATGTGGCGAATGTCCAAGTGTGAAAACACCGTAAAATGACAAAGCTCTATAATGCAGGACCATCAGAATTAGACTAGAGTACTATAACAAAACCAGATCTAAATCAGAACAAATCCAGGTCTTAACCAAGTCTGAACAAGGGCTAAACCAGGACTAGACCAGGACTAGACCAGGACTAAACCATGTCTGAATTAGGACTACATCAGTACTAAACTAAACCGTGACTGACCCAGAATAAATCTAAGACTAAACAGGACTTAAACCAGGTCAAATATATAGGACTAACCCAGATCTAAAATAGTAGTAGAGTAAACCAAGACTAGTAGGACAAAACGTCACCAGGACTGCTCAAGTCTCAATACGACCAGATGAAGTGCTATAGTGGGCCATGAACCACATCTTGACAACCACAGATGTATCGGTGCTAAAGTTAAAATCAACAACAACAACAAAATAAGATAATTTACATAAGTTAAAATTCAAAATGAAAATCTTAATTTAAATCGATTTGACCTTTTTGTGTAAATTTAACATAGGCATTTGATTTGTTTAAGATATTCACAACTGATTTTGTCATATATTTAAGCAAACTTTTAGCTCAACAATTTTTTTTAATTAATTAATTTTATTTTATTATTTAGAAATTCCCTGAAATCAGTCAATTTGATTTTGAAAACACAATAACACTAATTTATGCTTTTGACACACTTAATTAAACCCAACAAATACTGCTGCTCAAATCAAGATTAAAAATTCGCAATTGATTCGATTTCATTTAAAATCATGCGTTTTTTTAATTTTTCATATTAACTTCCCTATTTTTTAAATTTTGAATCTTTTTTTTGTTTTTTTTAAGTAACAGTGACTTACCGAGTTGACAATGCCTTTAAGTGCGTGGAAGCCATCTTTGACTGGAAAAACTTGATCCCTGGTGTCTGCGATGTCGAAAAGCTGCAAAATTCAAACAAAATTAGCAAAATCAGTGAATTCAACGCTCTTTCTTGGTTTAGTTTTCCTCTTATAAGACAGTGAGCCGTGCGTTTGGTGAATATTTTTACGAGCAGCGGAGAAGAGGACAGCAGCAGATGGCATGACACTTTCTAAAAACCAAAAAAAAAAATGTTTGGGAGAGAAGTGTCTTTTGTTTTTGACTAAATGGACGTTTATCACACAGACGGTTTCCAATGGATACCGCAGACTGGACACTGCGAAATTCACACTCAAAATGTTCACTGTGGATTTTGGGTTGACTATGAAAAGTACTACTACTACTGCTCCTACTACTACTACTACTAATGTTACTGTTACTGTTACTACTGCTACTACTACTACTACCAACTACTACCAACCTTGATCTTTATAAAGCACATTTCACTTAAAGCCTATAGTACTGCAAAATATAAAACAATAAAGAAGGAAATATTCAAATGATCAAATATTAAAAAATTGTGTAACTGCTCTACCTCCTACGACTACTACTACTCCTGCTGCTGCTACTACTACTACTACTACTACTATTACTACTACTACTGCAATTGCTACTGATACCACTACTAATACTATAACTACTACAACAAATAAAAATACCGTAACTAAAATAAACATTAAGTTACCAACTTTGACCTTTGAAAAGCTAATTTCACTTGATGCTTAAAATACTGCAAAATATAAGGAAGGGAAATATTCAAATGATCCAATATTAATAGTTACAATCATTTACTTACTTTTTTTAACTTGGTTAAAAAAATTGATTATGTATTTAATTTTAATCGAAATATATCAAGAGGAGCAAAACTGTCTCTGAGTGACACAAACAGGAAAATGTTAAAATGAAACTTTGAAATTTTGAAAACAGTCAAGAGCATTTTAAGTCAAATATTCCAGTTAAATTAAATAAACAATTCACCAAATAAAGTAAATTAAATTAAATTCTCAAATTCCAGTCAGTTTCTGAACACAAATGTTTTAAATATATTGGCATCTCTTCTAACGTCCCAATGCAGTATATTACACAGTACTACTAGTATTTAATAGGAAGCATGATTTTTGGCATCTGATCTGGATTTATTTGTTTTTCATTTCACCTGAACTTGAACATTTTACAGTGAAAATACAGTTTGGGCTAAAATGGCTGATTTTCCTCGCAGACATGTTGGCGTTGGTTACCTGCTGCTCGTCAAAGTCCTTCACTCCCACACAGTACACACGCGCTCCGAACCTGCGAGCCTCGTCCGCCTGGAGACAAACGAACAACTCAAGTCAGACACACACCGATATACCAGTGCACTGTACTTAAGAAGAATATGTTCAACTCAACTCACAATAATGAACTGTTTCGGTAGTTATTAATAGTTCCAAAGCATTTGGTCTAGTCCTGGTTTGGTCCTGATCTAGTTCTGGTCTAGTCCTACTCATGTCCTGGTCTTTTTCTGGTCCTGTCCAGGTCTAGGCCTAGTATACTCCTGGTTTAGTCCCAGTCAAGTCCTGGTTTAGTCCTGGTTTAGTTCTGGTCTAGTCCTGGTTTAGTCCTAGTCAAGCCCTGGTTTAGTCCTTGTTTAGTTCTGGTCTACTCCCAGTTTAGTTCTGCCCAGTCTTTGTCTAGGCCTAGTATAGTTTTGGTTTAGTCCTGGTCAAGTCCGGGTTTAGGCCTGATCTTGTTCTGGTCTAGGCCTGGTTTAGTCCAGTCCTGGTCTAGTCCTGGCCAAGTCCTGGTCTAAGTCTAATATAGTCCTGATTTAGTCCCAGTCTAGTCTGTACTGTCAATATTTGCATATGAGATCTGGATTGACTTCTTTTGAGACACACACACCTGACTAAATTCTGCCCATACAATTCCATAAACCTCATTTAGTCCTGAAATGAACCTGGTTTAGTTCTAGGTTAGGCGTAGTTTGGTACTGGCTTTGTTCAGATTCTATAAACGTTCAATGTTGGTTTAGTCGCAGCCCAGGATAAGTCCAGGTTAAGTTCTGGTCTAGTTCTGGGTTTAGTTACAATTTGGCTTGGGTTTTGTCATGCTAGTCTAGTCCTAGTTTAATCCTGGTCTAGTCCTGGACCAGTCCTGGTCTTGTCCTGGTCCAGTGCTCAAGGCTTTACTAGGCCTAGTCCTGGCCTAGTATAGACCTAGTTTATTCCTGGTCTAGTTCTGACGTTGAGGTCGACTTAATCCTATAGAAAACGAAGCTAAAAATGTCAGTGGGACCTCTTTGACGGTGAGCTCGTGGATGAACACCTCCAGTTTGCCGTCAGTCAGAGCCAGAATGATACTGGACGACTTCACATCCTGAGTTTCAATCTGCATCCGAGCCTAGGAAAACAAAAAAATGACACTATTCACTTGACAGTATAATACATATAATATTGGGGGATATGCTTTAGAGTTATCATCACTGTCATACTCAAAATCATTACGATTTATGTTTGCATTTAATCATATCCAGTACTTTTAATAGTTGTTTTTTAAAAGTGCTGCTGAAACAAAAATCCATTCAAACATAAATATATAAGTAAACAGTTCAACATATCAAATAGCCAACTCTTATTGATTTTTTTATATTATATAGTAATTTCATGTTTATTCTAATAAGATGAAAAGAAAAACATAAATAAAGTGGTTATTAAAATATAGTTATAT
>KN470423.1:22419-40306 GCA_000787095.1 Periophthalmodon schlosseri | reverse complement strand
ATACATTTTGATTACTGCTTGAATACTCTTGATAGACTGAAGACATTAGCCACAAAACGAAAGCAATTAAGTGAGTGCTATTAAGCCTTTATTAACAGTGACTTCAGTGTTATGTTAGCCAATAGCAACACACCAAAGTTAGCACGGCTAAGTTACGTGTCATGATTTTAAAATGTTTGTAGATTAATGACACTATGTCCACATAAACATAGCATTTATAAATAGATGATCTACGGCTGGGTGTGTTTAATAACCACATGAATAATCACTTTATAAACAAACTAATCTCGCTCCTGTTTGCTGCGTTAGCTTAGCCACCTCAAACTCACCCACTTCTGACAGGCCAGGCTTCTGCGCTGTGGGCAATGTCGTGTAATTCACAACACTTAAAGATTATGGCAGTAGTCCTCCCTTTTTATTCCCAGTGTAGAGATGTGGATGTGCCAAAAACGTAGGGTCTCCGGGACTGTCAATCGATTTCAGCATAGATATTTCCTTGAATGTTACGGACTAAAATCCCCACCCTGAAGTAAGTGGGGAGCGAGAGTTGTCGAGTCCCACTCCCAGGTTGATCCAAAGATGGCTGCCAAGCTCTCCGCCGCCTCCCTTAGTCAAAATACGATCGGAACCCGCCAGAATCGTTCCAACACGTGCAAAAGTCACACAGAATCCACACAAGTATCCGCTATTTTGTTAAAACGTGTACTACGTAATACAGGAGAAACGGACTACTTTGTTGTTGAGTTATGTTGAAACTCTGCGCTACGGAACTGCCTGCGGCAAAGTGCAGTAGTAGTTCCTTCCTGACTGCTGCAGTAAAAGCATTGATTAAAGGATGACACTTAACTCTACCAAGACGCAGGCAGGGGCCAGGGCACTTTGACCATCAGCTGCTCCATGGACCAGCTCCCAAAATATAGGACAACTTGAATAAGGATAAAAAGCCAACAGTGACTGTGCTTATTGTGTTATCTACACTTGGTATGGCTGGTATATGGCAGGTAGTCTTTCGTGTTGGGGGATTCTATTCTGAGAATAAAAAGCCACACACAAACTTGCTTAGAAGGACTAATACAGCGTTAGATTGTTTTGAATGCATAAATAAAACTAGCATGTGATTGCTATTATTGGCCCGTTATCTTGTATTATCATCTTATATTATCATAAAACTCCTGAAGCGCTTGTTCAATTCACTACTTTTATTATGAAACCTCCCGGAAAAATCCCAAGACACGCCTCTGCGATGACGTCAACACGTTACGGAAGTTTCCGTGGCTTTCCCACATGGCAAAAAAATGGCTGCAAACGGAGAAAAACAACAGGGCCACAGACCTGGGATTTATAAGCAGAAAAATAAAGGTCACAAACATGGGAAGCATCGGACGAAAGGTGAAGTTGAAAGAGAAAATAAAGGTAGGTTTTTCTGTCAGATTGTTGTCAGCGATGAAGCTATGGTCCTCAGGAAGAATGCAGCGGCGGAATAACTCACGTGTTCGATGTCTTAAAATAACAATCAAGTTGTCTTTTGGCTAGAAAACATTACATTACATCAGATAACACACTATGCCAAGTGTATCAGGTGATGGCATTTGTGTTATTATTTTTGAGTTTACTTCTACACGGTGTAAATACGTCTTTTACGCCAAATGGCATGCATCCATGTTGTTATTTGTTAACCACAAATGAATGCATAATGTTGTTCTTCTCAAAGAGTCAGGAGGTCTTCAAGAATGTCCTGATTAGTCCATAACCAATTACTCTATAACTAATCTCTCTGTAGTATCTTAAACTGATATCCAACACTTGAATCAAAGAATACAGGGTTAAAATTTTTTATGGCTATAGCCTAAAAGATATAGTAGACATTGGCAAACTAAGATATATATACATATATTTTAACTGTATTGCTTTATTATTTGATATTATTTATCTATCTATTTATCTATCTTTCAGATTATGAATCAAATTTTTATGTTGGCATCTATTAATCAACAGTCCCAATGTATATTTATTTAACGCTGTAATTTGAAATTAATATTTAATATTATGTATGTTTAGGCAGAGTACCGGTGACAGTCCTCAGCAAAAAACAGAGGAGAGAACAAAGGAAGATGGACAGGAGGCATAATGCAAACCAGCTACGTCGAAATAAAAAGGACATGGTAATTTTTTTATAGATTCAAATTTTGTACTGTAATAACATTGCTATTTGTAGTAAGTTTTCATGTGTGTATTTCTAGGTATTAACAGAGAAAAGGCGATTAGGCAGTAAGGATGGCCCTCCTCACTTGGTTGCTGTGGTGCCACTTCATGCCCAAGTCAGTGCCTGGGCTGTCACTAAACTCCTCCGCGGGGAAGGCGTAGGGGGCATTGTACACCAAGAACAGTTTATCAGCGGTGTTCCGGAAAGTTTTGGATTACTTCTTCCTCGATTTAAACAAAGATTTATTTTTATGAATCAAAATACTGGTATGGAATTACATTATGCTAAAATTAAATTTATAATTATTGTACAAATTGATGATTTGTGCCTTCTTAGTACTTATTCTACCTTGTTTTGTACCTTCTTTGAACAGCCGACTTGCACTCCCTGCTGGATATTGTGAAGGTTGCAGACAGTCTTGTGTTTGTGTTGGACTCTACTGAAGGTTGGGACAGCTATGGGGACTACTGTCTTTCATGTCTCTTTGCTCAGGGCTTGCCCAGTCATGGTATGTCTTGGTTTAAGGTAGTTTTCTGGTTCTAAAAGTCAAAACAAAATGAATAAACACACACAAACAATAAATCTTTTATTTTCTGTTGTCTTCATAGCACTGGTTTGCCTCGGACTGACAGACCTTCCCATGAAAAAGAGGGTTGAATCCAAAAGAGCACTCACAAGAATAACTGAGGCCCGTTTTCCTGATGCACGTCTATTCTCCCTTGACACAGAGCAGGAAGCAACACTGCTGCTAAGACACCTGGGCAGCCAACGGCAGAGAAAACTAGGATTTCGCTCCAGACGTTCTCACCTTTTAGGCCAGAGCATCACCTTTACTCCTAATTCTGACAACACTGGTTTTGGGACTCTTTGTGTTTCTGGATATGTCCGAGGCTGTCCTCTGTCAGTGGACAGACTAGTTCACATTAGTGGGCATGGGGACTTTCAGCTCAGCCAAATTGATGCCCCCTCAGATCCACTTCCTCTGAACATTTCAGCTCCACGAGTTACCAAACCTGGCAAAGGAGATGTTGACATGATGGTAAGTTATTCATTTTACATAATTTTTAATGTTATTTTAATCTGCTTATTAGCACCTTACCTGGGGTTTAGACTGAAACTCAAACAGGCTGCTAAAAAGGTTATTAATGAATATAGAAGTAAAATTTTGATTAGAAGATTTGTTTTCCTTTATAATTGTTAATTTTGCCAGGATGGAGGTATAGAGGAGACCACTCGTGTGCTAATGAGAGCAGACCCGTCTCGCAGGGAAAGTTTGCAGACCGAGGCAGAGGTGGACCCCATGGACGGAGAACAAACATGGCCCACAGAGGCAGAGTTGCTCGAAGCTGAAGGTATCAGTTTTTTTTTTTGTATGTTTTATTTATTTATTTGCTGAGTACTGTGAAATCTTCATTTCCTTGTGAAGCATTCTGCTGTAATGGTGGTTGGAAATGTGTGCTTTATGATCAGAGGCCAGGAAGAACAAACGTGTAATGAAAGTGCCCAAAGGAACGTCGGATTACCAGGCTATGTGGATTGTGGATGAAGATGAGAATGGAGAATTAGATGGAGACAGCAGTGATGAAGATGACGATGATGACGACATGATGGATGAAGCTATGGAGGGGGATGAGGATCTAAATTCACAGGTAACGCAGACTAAATTATATTGTTGTAAACTTGACTCTCATTGGTTAGTTTGTTGCCATAGAAACAGTGATTGGTTCCTGTGAAGGTGATTAACAGCTGCTCAACTTCTGTGTCACAGTTTCCGGCATTAGCGTATACGTGACCTCCAGACAGTGCACCTCAGGTCTGAGAGGCTTTGTTTGTTTTCACAGTGTCTGTCTCTGGCCTTCAATGCCAGGCTGCTGGCCACAACAATAGTGTTTGGAGCAGGAGTCCCAGGAGAAGCCTCCTGTCTTCCTGTTCAGTGAACACAACTTCCTGTCTGGACAGAGGGAGGGGTTGTCCATTTATTTATTTGCAACTCTGGTTGAAAAGATGTCTAGGAAACTCTACTTATGCAAGAGACCATTGAGATTTGAATTGTTTTTAATGTGTTTGATGTTAAGTAGAGCACACAGGAATCAATATTTAATATGTTAGCTAGGAGGTAAGTGGTACTTCAATTGATAATTATTATTATTGCTGTAGCCAGGATGTTGGAAAGGTTGTGAATCAACCCCATGCAGAGTACCTTCCCCTCATGTGTCTGGCATGTGAAGTTTGCCAGAAGAACACGATGTATTCTAAGCAGCATTTCTATGCAATGCAGCAAGGGTCCACCTCCTTGTCCAGTGCGCCTCAACTATGTTAATTGTTGCATTTTACATGTCGTCGTGCGAAATCATTTCATTGTAATATATAATGTTTTATTTTTAAAAGTAGGTTATATGTTTTACAATCTTAACATTGGGCAACTTAAAATGAGTATGTTTACTTATCAGGAGCCTACTTCAAGTTGTGCCTCTGATGAGGAGGAGGAAGAGGAGGAGGAAGAGGTGTGTGCCTCGGAGCGAGCTGGGGCAGATCAGCGCTATGATGCGAACATGGATAAAGCTGCAGAAGAGGAGGGCCTTCAGCGGTACCGAGAGGCTCGTACCAATGAGATGTTTCCTGATGAAGTGGACACGCCCCTAGATACACCTGCAAGAATCAGGTCACTCAGTGTTACATTTAATTGAATAAAGTAGCAACTGCAACTAAATGGTTTAAAATTGTATTTCAGGTTTCAGCGCTATAGGGGTTTAAAGAGTTTTCGTGCCTCTCCCTGGGACCCCATGGAAAACCTGCCTCCAGATTATTCACGCATTTTCCAGTTCCAGAGTTTTGAACGCACTCGCAGACGCATCTTGACTGAGGCTGCAGCTGAAGATGAGGGGGCCATGGTAAATCTGTTGTATAAGTGCATTTGAATATTATGATTTGTCTTCATGACTCAACGTATTTTGTTTTAGGTTGGCTGGTATGTTACTCTACACATTATTGATGCCCCATCCTCTGTGATGGACAGTGTTCAGTCAGGCAGACCACTTGTTCTGGTTTCTCTTTTGCCCCATGAACAGAAGGTTTGTTCACATGCCCTGTGTTTTAAAATACAAGAGCTTACTCAGGTCTAATACCTCCTATATTTTTGCAGATGTCTGTAATGCATCTTTTGGTAAGGAGGCATCCCAGTAACACAGAGCCAATTAAATCCAAGGAGGAACTTATTTTCCATTGTGGATTTCGAAGGTTTAGGGCCTCCCCTATTTTCTCTCAACACACCTCGGGTACATCTCAACTAATTTTGAATATTTTTTGCCAGTTGTATTTCTGTATATGTCTAATTTGTCTCTTGTTGCTAGCTGACAAACACAAGATGGAGCGCTTTCTCAGGCCAGATGCCCCCACTGTCGTGTCAGTGTACGCTCCCATCACCTTTAATCCTGCTGGAGCCCTGCTGTTCAAACAACGAGATGATGGTGAGGTTTATATATTACTTAATACAATTAATAGTGTTGTTGATGTTTAAATATTTATCATCTTTTTATTTGTGTGATCTTTTTTAGACTGATTTCGAACTGGCTATTAATTTTGTACATTCTCTTTTAGGTGCACAGGATCTTGTGGCCACAGGCAGTCTGCTTAGTTGTGATCCACAGCGTATAGTACTCAAGAGAATCGTCCTCAGTGGTCACCCTTTCAAAATCAATAGACGATCAGCAGTTGTTCGATACATGTTCTTTAATCGAGGTGAATGCTTCAAACAGGACATCATTTTCATGATAGTATAATTTTGTTTGCACATTTTTAAATATTTGTCATCATTTTATTCTGTTAAAGATGATATCATGTGGTTCAAGCCAGTAGAGCTGCGAACTAAATGGGGACGAAGAGGCCATATTAAAGAAGCTTTAGGTAAAATCCAAACCTGAGCCAAGTCATAATGCATTATTACTGTAACTTTTAGACATTTATGGATTTTCTTTTATCTTTCAGGAACCCATGGACATATGAAGTGTGTATTTGATAACCAGTTGCGCTCTCAAGACACAGTCCTAATGAACTTGTATAAGAGAGTGTATCCTCGCTGGACTTACGACCCTTTTGTGGCTTTGCCTTTACCATGGGTTAAAAGAGAGGTGACCGTGGAAATGCAGGACTTGGATGATATGGAGTAGTGGTACACAGAAGATGCACACAATTTAAACTTATATTCTGAGTGTATAGCATCTATAAATTAAAAATTGACTGAAAGCTGATCTGTTGTCATGATTGGTGGATTTAAACTGAATATTTTTTTAAAAACCTCATTGACAGGACATAGACTGCAGTGCTTCAAGAGTACTCTAGATGGCAGTGAAGAATCATTATAGGTACCCAAGGGTTAACTCATTCAGTCAATATACAACAAGTGAAATATTTTCATAGACATTATTTCTGAATGTGTGAAAGTGATCAAAAAAGCACAGTTTTAACCATTAGTATTAGTTGGATGGCTTAATGTGAATGAAATATGAATCAACATATTTTTATTCCCTGTGTCTTGGCCTTTTTGAGCAGGTTTTTCTGTGGTCCTCCTTGGTGGTCCTACACTGACTTGAAGCCAGAGCACACAGACCAGTCAGTTATAAATCTAAAATACTTCTGTGTCCTTTCCCATATTCTATTAGAAAAGTAAGTTGTGAATCATTAAATATGTATCCTCATTTATGTTAATGGTTGTCTTGAATACTGAAAGCACTCAGATTGGTGGTGTAGACATTGCTGGGGCTGAGGCATATTATTATAACACCGGAAACTTTTTTCATAGACGGACTTGTATGGTTGCTATGAGCCTCAAACTGTTTGGGCAGTTTGCTTTAGATAAAATGATTTAGTAAAGTGATAAATTAAAATGAGAAGGAAGCTGCCCTCATATAGGGGAAATACAAAATTGATATAAACTTAGATGAACTGAATGGTACTCACTTCCATACTTCAAAAAACAATGATAGTATCAACCACATAAAAGCAAAAGTACATTTATTCATGTCAGAAAAGACCATTGAGAAATAAGGGTATGGAATATTGTAGTGTGTTTTTAGCAGCCAGATGAAAATCTATGAAAAAACAAGAAACTAACTTTTGTTGTTTTTTGTGGCACACATACGCATGGGTAAAGCCACCAGATGACATGCTGACCGTGTCTCCCTGAACAGGAATGTCTTGTGGTTCCCAGTCTTTGCCACCACAGTTAGCTGGCTCCCAACTGAAGATATGATGGGCAATAGAATTTTTTTTTTTTTTTTCAATGTGGATAAAGAGAAGGAAGGAGAAGAGGGCAGTGAAGGAATCAAAGATAAGAGTCAGCGTGAATCAAGTCAGTGGTGGTAGGAGCCAGGGAGGTAGGAATGCACAAGAAAGAATCTGGAAATTAAAATAAAAAGTTAGTGGGTGAGAGAGGCATGGAGGGGTGAAATGGAGGAGTGTGAGAGTGTGGGCAAAGGGAGTTGGAGCGAGTGGCTGGCGTTTATGGGTTGCAGATGTGGCGCTGTGGGGCTTTGGCAGGGGCCGTGTTCCCTGGAATCGCACTCAGGCTGGGTGGCACCGGGGTGAGAGGGAGGTCACCCCACCACAGCACATAGCCCATAAAACACTGAGGAGGGGGAGAGGAGCAGAGAGCCCCCCAACACACACCAGCATGGGACACTCTGCCTGCCCCAGATGAAGACTTACGGGTTAATGGTTATTACTTTTAGCATCCTCCACTTAAACCTCCCTTTTACATACAGTGCATGTCCATCATGATAAAGATGATAAAGTGTTAATATATTTTTTTATCTCAATTGATTTACACAAGTGGTTTAAAGAGGCATACTGTTATATCAGATTTGGTGGAAATGGGCCAGTAAGTGAGCAAAAAGGCTTTAGATAAGAGTATGTGTCAGTACTGAAAGGAAAACATTAATGGCACCACTTTTTGTGTAATGAAATGAAACTTTATTTTAAAAACAGGACTAGATTACCATTTGAAGAGAATGGACATTTTTCACCTATGAAACAATACAATATCATGCAGTTTGTTAGTTTGGTTTTGCTTCAAATTATTATTTGTTGGTTAAAGATATACTTGTTGACACCAGTAATCAAAGAGGTTATCAAAGTAAACTTTTTATTTCTGTTATACGTTATGCACAATCTGGTTATACTGGATGTGCTTTGCCTTTCTTTCTCTCTTTCTCTCTCTGTCTGTCCCTCTTTCTGTCTTTACCCGTGATCTGGCTCCCTGGTTTCTGGGGCCTAAAACCACAGCTGCAGCTCCATCAGCCTCTTCTCTCTCCTGGCACCCTCCCCACTGCTGCCATTAATCAGATGAGAGGGTTGGGGTATTTCTGCATGTGAGATGTCAACTGTATTTATGCCAATCCCCACTCTGTGATGCAGGGCTGATGTGTTGTTGCTGATGGTATGGAGACCAGGACCTCACAACAAAGCTCTGGGTTCACACAGAGAACAGAAGAGGGAGGGGTGCACAAGACACAGGCCCTGATGGTGCACACATTCGGCTCTGTCAGGAACAGGAAGAGAGAGGTTTGTAGATGCCACTTAAAGAGAAGACAGATGCAGCAAACTATTATGTATATTTAGATCTGATGGCAAGGATCTGAAAGTATTCGGAAGACTTGACTTTTTAGTGCATTACCCCCCAACTCTCTTAGAACAATGTCCTCAACAATCCTTTAGAAAAGCTTTATTAAGGCTGTATTAACCAACCTTTTTACACTAAAGCATATGATTTTTTTTTTTTATGTTTTCTAACCTAAAATATTGTTTATGTATGTAAAACCCAATTGAATGAGCAACAATAATTCAGCTCTGATCTCATAAAACCTTGATTAATGGGAGGAATGAAGTAATTTAAATGAGGCTAAAACAATAGCTCTTTGTATTAAAGCTGCTAATTAGCAAGAGATGCATCGTAGTGAAGGTAATCAAAGCTTGGAAATGACCAGAAGTCTGGTTAAGGAATGGCTTAAAAATAGGGAGGATCATATCCTGTATAACCACAGATAATGTAAATTGGTGGATCCAGAGGATTCTTAAATTATGTGCAAATGAAACAAAACACAACTCCAGGTATACACTTTAATTACCATTGAATGTAAAGAAAACCAGTGAAATAGTGTTGTCTCTACAAGTGGCAGTGAAAATAAAAACACACACGCCATTTCCAACCTGCTCAGCTCTGACCCCCTTGAGGGCCTCCCATGCAGAGTGCTTTAGTGCTGACATCAGAGCACTGAGACCTGGCAACCCACTCTCTCCTCTTCTCCCCTCACCATGCTTCCTGCCCTGATGATGTCACACACCATATGGTTTTCAGCAGTATCAAGCCGGAAAAGAGATTTGGGAGAAGGAGCGAAAAAAAGGAGGACTGGAAGAGTGCATGGATTGGACACAGAAAACAAAAGATTGGCTCGTCCCCCTGAGTGTGAAGGAGAGGAGAAGGAGAGAGGCTGCTCTGTGTGAGGCTAATGAGGAGAGACCAGGGAGCAAAGACCACGCAGCAAAAACGCATGTGCTAAACAGACGTCCAATGCACACTGGAGTAACCCACGTTTACAAAAGTGAAGGCAACACTGTAAAAATAAACATGTATAGTATATCGTATCTACATTTAGCGGCGCACGCTACTTTATCTCGGTATCTCAATGCACTAGTGCTACTGTAAAGAACATTTCTGCATAGCTTAGTTTTGATTTGATTAGGGTTGTCACTATCACATGAATCTGTAATTCTCTGCCTTGCAAATTTAGAAAATAGATTATAATTCTTGTAGCCTATCTAGTCCAGTTTGAGTTTTTACACATGTAAAGTTGCATGAAGCACATTTACTAACACAAAGGGACAGATCAATAAGCCGGCTGGTTGGACCAGGTGGCACTAGGCCCAGTCAGACTGTCAATAGACTAGGTCTATTGAACAGCCAGGGTTGGACCCTGAGGGTGTCTTTCTTAATTAAATTACCTCTTGGAATAGAATCTGACGAGACCAAGATGGTTGGACCGTGATTAGGGTTATAAATCCTGGTTGGACCTGGTGGCACTAGGCCCAGTCCACTGACAATAGACTAGGTCTATTGTCGGCCAGAGTTGGACTCTGAGGGTGTCAAAATATCCTATGGCCAAGACGGTTGGACCGTGATTAGGGAGATATGGAGCCTCGGGTCTGGAACCCACTGAGCAAAGTTTATTTAAACCAGCAGGGACAGAACCTCTTTTTCTGCTTTTGGGGTCACTGTGGGTGGTTTGGGTCTCTGACGTCTCATTTGGTGCCTTTACTGCATAGAGTATTGGTTGGAGCTGTATTTTGAGGTGGAGAAAAATAAAGGCAAAACCCCATGGTCTAGGAGTGTTGGGTCTTTAAAAGTGAAATCACACATATCCCAATAGAACCCCCACCTGCACAGACGCCTCGGTCTCTGCGTAGAAGCTTGAGTGGACAAGGTCAGATCTAGTGGGATCTCTATGTGGTGAAAAGTTTGGATCCATACATTAGGTTACAGGTGAGTAAAACAGACCTAGTGAGAACTGCAGTGATAGATAGAGAAGTAGATAAAAGTACATTCTTGCTGTAACTGAGTAACTTTTTTGCTATTTCTCCTTAAGTAGATATTTAGTGAATACTAGCATTACTGCCAGAGCCTTATCACCCTGCCTTTTGGACTCTCTCTTCTCTACTTTTTACCACTCCCTGTCACCATCTCCCTTCAACATGCCACTTTATGTAACTTAAATATGTTAGTTTTATGCTGAGGGGCAAATTAAGATAAATAAAATGAAACATGACATGAAATCAGACTCAACTTTTCCTGTTTTACGTCAATTAGGATTACCACAATTATTTCTATTTGCTAAATTCCAGAATAATGAGAGAAGGATTTTTTTAGACAATTTTTCATTACTTTCTTCAAAGTCAGAAGTTTACATACAGTAAGATTATTATGCATTTAAACTACTAACTCTTACTGTTATACTTATTTGGTCCAAAATGTGCATATCAACCCAAGAACAAAAGCAAAAGACCTTGTGAAGATGCTGCTGAAGCTGGTAAGAGTGTGTCATTATCCACAGTGAAACAAGCACTGTATCGACAGGGGCTGAAAGGCCACTCCGCCATGAAGAAGCCATTACTCTAAAAGAAACATAAAAAAGCCAGATTCCAGTTTGCAAATGGGGCCAGACAGGGACAAAGACCTTAATTTTTGAAAACATGTCCTGTGGTCTGATGAAACTAAAATTGAACTGTTGGCAGCATCATGTTGTGGGGTTGTTTTGCTGCAGGAGAGACTGGTGCACTTCACAAAATAGATGCCATCATGAGGAAATCCATTATGTGGAAATACTGAAGCAACATCTCAAGACATCAGCCAGGAAGTTAAAGCTTGGGCGCAAATGGGTCTTCCAAATGGACAATGACCTGAAGCATACTGCCAAACTGGTTACAAAGTGGCTTAAGGATAACAAAGTCAATGTTTTGGAGTGGCCATCACAAAGCCCTGATCTCAGTCCTATTGAAAATTTATGGGCAGACCTGAAAAGGCATGTGCGAGCAAGACGGCCACAAACTTGGCTCAGTTACACCAGTTCTGTCAGGAGGATGGGGCTGAAATTCCTGCCAACTATTGTGAGAAGCTTGTGGAAGGATATCCAAAATGTTTGACCCAAGTCATACAGTTTATGAAATGTATGTAGACATCTGACTTTGAAGAATGAAAAATTGTCTAAAAAAAATCTTTCTCTCATTATTCTGGCATTTAACAAATAGAACTAATTTTGGTAATCATAATTGACCTGAAACAGAAAAAGTTTAGTCTGATTTCATAGCAGACAGTGAGAAAAAAAGCGTATATGTCTTTTTATATAGTGTATGTAAACTTCTGGTTTCAACTGTATTGTATTGTTAGACATAAGAAAGTGACGAAGAGTTTTTAAAGTGGGTGAGAGAGTTACAGATCAGAAGTTTGTTAGGGTAAGTTATTTCTTATAATTCTACTAAAAACAGTGAACACTGTAACTGTGACTCCACTAAAGCTGAATTTCAACATATGTATAAATATCTCTAAAAGGTTAAAATGCTAAAACCTCCCCAAAAAAACCAAACAAACACATAACACTCCATTCCCTTCCTAACTAGCCTCCTAATAGCTTAAGCTACAAGCCAAAGGATTTAGCCTACTGCACCTCCCCAACCCATAGTTATAAAATACATTCTAAACCTAGATTCAAATTTGCCAAACAAACTTTCTTTACCAAAAATTTAAAGTAAATGATTTAAATATTTTTTCTCCAATATTTGTGAGTATGTAATCAATTTCAAAAGAAGGCAATTACCAAACAATTATCACAACAATATAATTAGACTTTAGTTTACAGTTTAACCAAACCCAAATTATGTAAGATTAAAGTTCATGGTGTTAATATTTAAAGTGGCACAGTTTTATTATGTTTTGAACATTCTTACAAGAGATATAGAGCAACATTATTTAGTTATAGCATGTTTAGATATTAACTGTTATGTGTTGCTAACATGTGCACTATGTAACTTTTCCAATGGAGGGTCTGCCACCTGCTTCCACATATGTCTCCATTCTATGTAGTATTGCATTAAACTTATCTATCTCCCAGTAGACAAGCAGACGACGTCATCAGGCCAAGTTACAGGTCAGAAACAATGGAGAGGTGACCCAGCTCAGCACAAGAATACATGAATTTCAAGGTATTTTCTTAGCAATAAAAACATAAGTAAAATGCAAGATATTAAAATGTTAAAGCATACTGTGGACCATCCCAGACAAAGCAATAACATCTCCATGGAGACAAGCAGATGGCGGATCCTGCATCAGAAATGTTACATAGTGCAACAATAATTTGATGGGGATGTTGGAATTTTCTGACAAGGTCCTGTGGCACAAATGAGTGATAAGTTGCTGTATGTTACACCAGCATTCAATATTTTCATGTCACTATTTATTACATTTTAACAATATGACCCCCCTATATGATCTAAAAGTATGTGGGGTCACTTTTACATATATTTAAAAAAAACATCTTGCACTAACCCCAGCAGCGGGTCCAGACCAAACTGACTGAGGGCGCATTTGAGTTTCAAAGGGGTGCAAAGTCAATACTGTTTCATTAAGTGTCATTATTTATCCCACCTCAAATGAGGGTGCAAACTTTTATAAATGAGCTTGCAATGCACCCTTTTGCACCCCTGTAGAGCCGGGCCTGACTAATCATAACCCTTACAGAGATGCTTGCCATCAAAGCACCAAAGCACACCAGCCAAGTTGGGGAACCAGCTTTTTGAATTGTGGGACGTGGAAGCCTGTGCTCTAAAGCTGTCTGGGAAACTGGTCATTACAATGAATTAGGAGCGGCGTGTGTGTAAATGTTGAGCCTACTGTTCAATCTTTGGTGACAATGGAAGTCTGAAGCTGGCGGGGTGTGTCTGGTATGACGAGCGGTCACAGCAGCATCTGGACAGACGTGGCCAAATCCACTCAGGGAGAGAAGACAGGGGAGACTAGACTGAAGGCATCATGGACCAGGGCCTGAGGCAATTAAGGTGTTACTTTGTATTGGTGGTCAGCTTTTGCAAGTACACACAAATTGAGAACTTAACATGATACAGAAATCCATGCAGAAGGTTTGGAATAAATATTTTAGGCTTAACTTAGATCCGTACCACTTTATAATAACTACACCTTAATTAGCCTTAATAAAGCATGAAACCACTTAATTCATAATGAACAAATAGTTTATTAAGAACAATCAGGCTTAGTCCACTTAATTCATAATGAACAAATAGTTTATTAAGAACAATTCAGGCTTAGTAGCTACTTAATTAAGGGTTTAGGGTTAAGAGTTAGGGTATTAATTACATAATTGCTAAGGCTGAATCATTCTTAAAAAAATCTATTTGTTCATTATAAAGTATTTTGCCTTATTAAGGCTTGAATAAATGTAGTTATTATGCTACCTGAATTTCTTTTGATTTTGTAAAAGAAAAATGGAGGCAAAATTTAGAAATAGTTTAGAGTTTCTTGTCAAACTGAAATAATTATTAAATCTTGGAACAAACACTCAAACATAATTTATTTTACAAGTGATCCAGCACAGCCTCACAGTCTGTAGCTCACTGACTCAAGTTTTACCAAGTTGAATTTATCTCTATTCAGTAATCGTTTTATTTTTTAATTGTGTGAACCCTATATTTAAAATAAAGCAATTTAAAACGCCCACAATCCTAACCTGGGGAAATGAGCAGACATTTAAAGCGCAACAGAATTGTCTCAGATTCAGTGTTTGTGCTGAACTAGGATCCGTGAACCATTATGACTAGGCCTGTCTTATCTCCAGCTCCGGTCTCATGCAGAGGATTGGGGATTTAGACACATGAAATTGGGATGGGCTCTTCGACTCATGTTTGTGGGCCTGTGGCAGGCAGCTTTAATTGAATCATTGCTTACAACCGGCAATTTGGAGGCTTTCTCAGTTCATTAGAAGTTCAGCGTTTCAGGTTTAGTGAGCTCCAGATTTTGGTATGCTAGATTGTGTTTGGACAAGCTGAGGTTTAATGTCCAGCCTCAGAGGACTGATTGATTAGTTAGATAAAGCCCATCTGGCAAAGAGGCATTCAGAGTAACAAAAATATAAAACATAGTCACTACTAACTCAGAACAATTTGACCATCTGATACGCAGAGTCAATTTTACAAAAAAGTAACTATGGTCTACTTCTATATTCCCAGTCCGCTGACTAGACCCTTTCTAATCACAATACTGCTATCAATGACAGCACTCTCACCTCACAGTGAGAAGCTCTGTCCAGATATTCTGGATTTCTCAATCAGTTTTAAAACCTGCACAGTCTGGCAGAACTCCTGACTAAACCTAGCTCAAGGTCTGGACATTGGGCCATGCCTGCTGGTATGTCGCCCTATCAGCATCAAGGCATAAGTGTATGGGTAAATTTTCCCTATAGGACGAGTGGACAATAACATACTTATACCTTGATACTGTCAATAGCCTACTGCCGATATGAGCTATATCCTCCCATACAGGTCTACTGCTACACTGCTTCAAACTGCCCACATAAGAAAACATAAAAAATAAAAAAAAACATCAACAAACAAACAAACAAAACAGATTGTAAAGCATGTTCTTGAATAACCTCACCAACACAAAATGCCAAAATATCTGCACCAAGCAGAGCAGTAGATTTCAAATACATCACGCTGCACCTGCACTAATGATATCACTGTGGCTCTTCCTGAATGGAAAAGACTATTTTGGAGCATGAATTGAGAGACATCCTTGATAGAGCATAATGTATGCTGTGGCACACCTCAGTCTGCAGGGTTATCTGTGGTTCATCAGGGAACATGGAAGTCAGACAATAGCTTCCTCTGGGGGTCTTCAAGGTGTCCCCGGACAGCTTCAGTGGGACAGACGCGCCTTGACCTCCAAAATAACACCCATGGTATGAGCCCTGGCAGCTGCAGCGAGGACAAAAAACAAACAGGAACCGGTCACAAGCTTAATCAGAGCTGTAATGTTAAAATAATGGGCTACATTCATATCTGTCTGCAGTCTTTCACCACACACCTATCACCAAGGGAGAAAAGATCTGATTGGCTGTTAAAGTGCATACAAATATTATGCTACGTTTTTTAAGAAGCACTATGTAACTTTTATGGTGGAGGGTCTGCCACCTGCTTGTTTCCATAGCAATTGCTTGGCCTGAAATGTATCACATTAAATGTATCTTTCTCGGTGGAGACAAGCAATTGACAGCACCAAGTCAAGTTACAGTGTGGAGAGGTGACCCCACTCATAATAAGACTGCATACTGAATAAATGGAAGGTAAAAAATGACGCCATACCGTGGAACATTCAGGCAACATTCACAACAGGCTTGACCTCCAGTAGAAAAGTTACATAGTTCACCTTTAATGAATCAGAGTGATGATAAAGCTATTTAAAACAACCTGCAAAACTACGCATTATACATTTGTGAAAATGCTGTAAAATAAATAAAAAATGCGTGACCAAAATAAATAAATACATACATTTCCATACAGACCACAAATTACAGCAGTGGCTCAGGGGAGAGGGACTCACCCGTAAACGCCATTGGGTGTCGCTGTGCGCGCGAATTTTCCGCGTGTAGGACTTCAACAATCCGAAGTGTCAGATTGTCGCCAACACGTGAGTCGAACCTCAGATTATGACCGTGGTCTGAAAGGGGGATCCTGGAAGGGAAGATCGAGTCCGCTCAACGAGATTACGTGTAAAAATATTCTGAGGACCGAGAGACTCATCGAGGAGACAGCGGGAAATTTACAGAGGGAATGTCGAGTAGGACCGCAGTGATACGGCCAGATCACCAGACATGAATCCGAGGTAAACGAGTGAGTGGAAGCGTTTAAACTACTGCTCAACTACAGCTGTCGGAAGTCAAATTTATAAGGATTCACTGTCTGTCATTTACGCGTAATCTGAACGTTACAAATATTGGATGGAGAGACTGTCTACTGCCTAACCGTACGACCATACAGAAGTTATAACGCGTTATAATGTTTTTGGTTAACATACTCTGAGGATAACCCTATACACGCTTTTAGGATGGACATGGTCAAGAGTTTTAATGCACTATTTTAACAGTTGTGTCTATGGTTTTACGCTGGACTCTACAGAGGTCAGGTGCATCAGATGTTATACAAAAAAGAACGTTCATGAGTCACTGTTACGATATAAAAAATGTAGGCTACACAAAGATAGGTAACAATTTGAAATAATAATAATAATAATAATAATAATAATAACAACAACAACAATAATAATAATAATAAGAGCCAATGTCCCGTATTTAATTCAAACCCCTCAGAAATGCTTGACCAAAAAGATCATAAATATGCAAGCCCATGAACATATGCATTCAATATGTGCCTGTCTCTTTAAGACGATGTGTTGAGAAGTTCGAGTTGGGGTCACATGAAGTTCCTGCCCTCGATTTTACCTTTTCGTTTTATTATAGACTGACATCAGACGGGGCTCTAAAACACTTAAGACGCATAAAGACACCATTATCATCCCGGTGCGCGTTTTTGCTTCGACTCAAAAATAGCTAAGAAAATTAGTTGAGAAAAAAAAATGTTAGAGGAAACTGATGCTGGTCAAAGCACGTATTTTTATAGGAGTGGATGAGAAAGAGTGGAGAGGAGGGGCAGTGACAAGGAGAGAGGTGGGTGGGAGGACGGGCCGTAAGAGCGACAAGAAATTCATATCAATTAATAAGATAAAAAAAAAAAAGCGCTGGCAGACGCACTCGGAAAACTGGCATGGTTTTTGGAGGCTGGCAGTTAAAGCTCAAACGTCAGATATGAGTTCTGGAGAGTGCTGAGATGATCATTAAGGGAGACTTGGAGCGTATGGCAGAAGACATCGGGCATGCAGGTAAGAGGCTCTCGCGCACAGCCGGGACGTGGGCACTGGGACACGGTCAGGACTCCAGGCTTGTCCGCTAGACTTAACTTAGACACATTAACGTGCTGGGGATTTTTAAACAGATAGAAATTAAACACATCCCTGCACAGTATACTATAACAAGAACGGGCTTGTCTAATTATTTATAAGTTTTACATAAACTT